>PVIR01015989.1:22978-37438 GCA_004026965.1 Petromus typicus
TTTTTTTTTTTTTTTTTTTTTTTTTTTTTTTTTTTTTTTTTTTTTTTTTTTTTTTTTTTTTTTTTTTTTTTTTTTTTTTTTTTTTTTTTTTTTTTTTTGAGACAGGGTCTTGCTTTTTGTAGTTCAGGCTGGCCCTGAGCTCAGCCTCGAACTCACAGCAATCCTCCTGCCTCTGCCTCCCAAGTTCTGGGATTACAGCCATGAGCCACCACGCCCAGCACTGTGGTATGTGATTCTGACTTCTGATGGGTGTGAGTCTCCAGGCCTAGCATTGTATGTGGTTACCAGGGATTGAACCCAGGCCCTTGCGTTTGCAAGGCAGGCGGCAGAACCATTGAGCTAAATCCCCAGACCACATCTTTCATTTTTTGTATTTTGATGATTTGATATAAGGGACTGTTTGGACCCTGGCAGGACTGCTCCTTCCAGGATCAGCCCTTCAAAGAGATGGTAAATATATATTGGGGTGCTTTTAAACTGCAAACATTAAACTGCAAACAACATAATCTGTATCCTTTATTGAGCTCACTTTCCAGGACACCATCCAATGGCATAGACCACCTGCAGCCCAGAAACCAGATAAACAGGGACTTGCTCTGTGCTCATAGCCCACTGAAATCAACTGACCTAGCCTGGGTCACCTAACACTTTTCACAGAAATCACAATGGCCCGCTTCTCTCTCTCTCTCTCTCTGCCTTTTGACTGATTCCTACATAGTCTCCATGGGAAAACAGGAGCCCTCCCTTGAGAAATGTGAGTATAACAAACTGCCAACTCCAAGTTCTTGTGTTTTACCATAACTAAATAACAGTAAAATCTATTTTAAAATAGCAGCATGACCTTGGATACCTTCCTCCATTTCTTCATCAATAAAAAGAGGAAAATATTTATTCTCATGCAGCTTTTGTATCAGCTAATCTAGTATAAATCATGCACTTGAGTGAATCCCCAAAGAATATTAATTTCTAAGCTAACAGACTAAGTAGGATTTAGAGGTAAGTTGTTCAAAGAAGCATAGCTAGGAAGTTGTGGAATCTAGTGTGAGCCAAATAGTATCTGATGTCAGACACTATTTCCTTACTGACTCTGCTAGGCCTCTCCCCAGTTGATCCTGGGCACTCTTGTTGTAATGTCAACTTACACCATAGTATCAAATATTTGTGACCTCACACACTGCCAGAACAGTGATTAACATACTGAGAGAAAGGAGTGTAGGAGGAAGGAGAGAGGGAGACTACAAGGAAGAAAAGAAGGAAGAGGGAAAGGGTGGAAGAAGAACCTGAAGAAGAGGAGGGAAAGGGAACTAATTTTCTTTCTTGTAAGTACAAATTACTTCTTTCCTGGTTCTCTTTTCTCTTTCTGTATCTCAACTCTTTCCCCAGATAAAGACAGAATTGCCTTATCTCTAAATTATGATAATGTTTAATAAACATTCACTCCATTGTAGAAATTTCTCTCTACTAGTCTGTTTTACAAACCCCAAACTTCTAGCCAACAACTTTGCTAAATTTCCTCTTTTTCTAGCCCTTAATCTGAAAAATATTTTTTTAAAGTTATCCTCTGCAGTCAGCCAAGGTCAGTTATAAAAGCTCCATGCCGCCAATTCCTGGATTCTCTTCCTCTTTGTCTTCCCTTTCTGCTGAGCTACGTACCTGGATTCTCACCTTCACAGGGCCCAGAGAGATCAAATTAGTACTTTCTAGCTTATTATCTTCATGGGTTAAAACTCTTCTTGGTTACTCTTGACCAACTGCAGAAGAGGTGTTTTCAAAACTTCCTATAACAGAGATGATGTTTATTCTTAAACCCTGAGCAGAAGTTGTGAATTCTGATGCTTCCAGGGGGAGCAGAAATTCCTGCAAAGGAGTGGGGAGTGTTGAAATCTGGGGAGCTCTGAGCTGCCCATTAGCTGCTTCAAGCATAGAAAGTCATGTAGCCAGGTCACCCACATTTAAAGGAAACTTTTAAATATGGACTTATATATGAAGAGATTTCTCACAGTTAAAGATTGCAAAGTAATTCAATTTAGCCCAAATGAAAATGATTATGTGTTCATTTTTATTAGTTTTTCTCCATGTAAAGATTTTTTTTCCATTATTTTAGAAGTATTTTTCAAATTATAGAAAGCACACATAATATTTTTTCTGAGTAAGACTGATATAAAAGAAAGTTAATTTTGCTGCAAGTAGAGGAATGTTTAGAGCCATATCACTTTATATTCCATGAAGAATAACTTAAAGTGGGAATGGAGCATAAAATGTTGCTTTTTCTTCCTCATAGATCTCTTTTCTGCCTTCATTTCTATTTGCCTTCCCTGACATCAGTCACATCCAAGTTTCCAGAATGTCCATCCTCCAAAGACTGCCACATGTTGGGGGAGAACTACATGCAATATAGTCTGTCTCAGTCTTACTTCTCAAATAATTTTAACTATTCACACCCTGAGCCTGTTGTAATTTATCTAAGTGCCCAGGACATTTTCACCCTTTATGCCAACATCAGTTTGCTCTGGAACTCCAATTTGAAGGATCAGGTTGTTTGAAGAACAATAACATCAGCAAAATAACTATAAAGTCTCTAGGCTTTTTTTTTTTTTCCTTCTCAAGATGCATACCTAGATATAATAATAGAAAACAGGAAGTCAACTGGTCAAAATCAAATAAAAAGGACACTGCTCATTGCCAACCACTAAGATCAACTTGGATTTTCTACTTAGTTTTTAATTTTAAAAGTTTAGCCATTTGAATTCCTGTGTTTCTCTTCTCTTATTCTTACTTTTGTTGTTTAATTATATGTTTGTGATACATAAATGCATTCACTGGAGTGAGTTGGTTTACACCCTTCATACTTTGCTTTCTCCTCCTCTCCTTATCACCTCCACCTCCAGGTTCCCCTCCCAGTTCCACAGAGTTTTCCTCCCTGACTCCTTATCTCTTATCTTTTATCTTTTATCTTGCTCAACTTGGATGTTTTAGAGTCAGGCTTCACACATCGCAGTATTCCATGGTTCATGACAGAAGTCAAATTTGGCAGGGGCCTAGGGATTCCTTTTAAATTACTAGATATAGGATTTGATATATACTTTTTGTTAGATAGAAAGCACATATTAGATTTTTATTCAGTGTATAGCCCATATGGTTCTAGCCTCCTAATGGGGAAAAATGTTTTTAAACAGGTATTTGATCATACTGCTAATCAGCATGAATTTCTTGAATGGAAACATATATACAAGTCAAGTTTCTCAATCTATCATAACCTGAGGAATAAATGTTTGACTAGGTTTGAATCTTGTTAAATATAATTTTGGTCACATTTCACCTGTAATTAAGAAGGATTGTATAACTTTTAATCCCCCATACTGCTCAACATTATTCAAAGAATGAGACCGAAAGGTAATGTTTATGTGTTAATTTCATATATCTACTTATGTGTTCAGCCTCTATTTTCCCTTGTGAAAATAATTTTCATAAATTAATTAAAGACATATAAACCTTCATTTCTGCAACCTTTACTTCTTAAAACTAAAAATCTCTAACTTCATGTATCTGGACTCTCTACTGCCATTATGATCTTTTAACATACAGAAGCCAGAACTGCATGAAAGAGTACAATGGACACTGCTTCACTCAATAAGAAAACTAGCAAAAATTGCAGTCCACTTGCAGAACACTTCGAATTTGCCAAGTTTGTAGCATTCAGAGCAGAATGACTTAAGAAAGAATGTGACAGTAATAAAGTAAAAAGGATACAAAGCTTATGTATATAGGGGTGGGGAGTTGCTGGGCAGGGGGAAAGGGGAAAAAATGAGAATCAAGTCATGCCATATTCTGGTACAAACTCTCAATGTTGAATGCGATGATGATGTGTATTCATAATGTACCAAGAAAGACTTAAATTAAAAAAAAAAAAGACTAAGACAGAGTAGGAAAAGCAAGTGTGGGCTGGGGAGTTAGCTCAGTGGTTTTGATGCCTGTCTTACAAGTGAATGATAAATTAGTCATTTATACTTATGTGGCTGTACCTTGAGGACATACTCATAAGTGAAAGAAATAGGACTCAGAAGTGTAAATACCATATTGTTTCTTTAATATGAGAAACTGAAAGTGTAAATGAGGTTCAGAATATATGATAGGTATAGTAAAATAGAAAAAAATGTTCAAAGGGAAAGGAGGGGCAGGGAAAGTAAGAAGGGAAAGAAAAAAAATAATAGTAAAAACAAAAGATGGAAACAAAGCTTATGTATATAGGGGGTGGAAGTTTTACTGATGAAAGGGGAAAGGAAAAAGTGAAAATCGAGATGTGTCACATATAGACACAAATTCTCATTGTTGCATGTGATTATAATGTATATGTAAAATGCACCAATAAACTCAAATTTTAAAAATAAGTAATTTTAATTCCTGTTGTATTGATTTCATTATCACATATCTATAATTTTTTGAATTGTCACATTCATATATTTTGATGTAAATTTTTTTTTCTTTTTCTCCTAATTAATTAAAAAAAAAATTAAGACAACCGTCCCCATACCAAAATCTCTAGAAATTTTAGGTTAGCATAAAAGGATGTAAAGAAATCATTCCTTACAAACTAAATCAAAATAAAAACTAAGAGTTATCTTTATTTGTTGTGGATATGTTAAATTTTGCTTTTCAGAATCATCTAGAATATTAGTTAGAATGTGATTCCTGGCTCTCAAGTAGGGGTTTTGATTTGCTAGGTCTAGAGTGGCAAAAAAATTTGCATTTTTAAAAAGTTTCCATTGATGTTCATGTTGATGACCCTAAGAACCGCAGTTTGAGAACCAATCCCTTCTGTATTCCCTCGATTTCAGTCATACATATCATTCATCTTTCAAGCAAGATAGTGTGTGGAAAGAGTCTTAAGTCTAGTTCACTCCACAGAAGAGCCACCAACTTGATTGATTATAATTACATTTAAGCACTACAGCACCTGTGCTAAGGGGAATATTCTTCCCTTATCACAGCTCCTCTGCTTCTTGTCCGTCCCTCAGTAATGTATATGGTTGGAACCAAAGTAGAGATGACATGTTCTTTCAAGTTCTTTCATCTGGGGATTTGAATAATTGATATTTCTTTGTTGATTTTTTTATCTAATTGCTCTATTTGTGACAGTAAGGTATTGAGGTTCTGGCTTACAATTGTGTTGATGCTTATTTGATTTTTTTCATGTCTGTTAATATTGTTTTATATAGTTGAGTGTGGCATTTAATGCTTATTCTTATTAATGATTATCTCCTCCTCTTAGAGTTTTCTCTTAACAAATATGTAGTGACCTTCTTAGTCTCAAAAATCCTCTCTATTTTTTGTTCTTCCCCAAGCCCTATTGCTTAGTTCTTCCATCAATTTTGTACATTGTCAGTATTCTTCCAATAAGTCACTTTGCAGTCTTGAAGAGTTAACTTAAAAGTTTCAACTCATAATTTTTTACAAGAACTATTTTTTCATAAACCTATTTCTGGTTATTTATTGAAGTCTGAGTAAAGGAATCATGAGTGAGCACTACAGAGTATGAATAATGAAAACAGGAACCTTTTTGCACATTTGATGGCTATTATATTTGCTTACTACTGCTTACTGTCTGCTGAGCAAAGATGGCCTAATGCCTAAGAAGAGCCCAGGTGGGATTCTGTTGGTAGTGACATAATTCATGTCACTAACAGAAACTGTAGGGCCCTTTCATGGGGACAGATAAACATGCAGGAAAGATACCCTTGAGAATAGAAAGAACAGTACAAAAACCAATGGGGAAGTAGAAATGTAGGGTATATTAGGAGCAGGAAAGAGTGCTTTGCTCCAGAAGCTCTGATCGGGCAGTCTGAATACCAAGACTTGATGCTTGGACAAAATTTCTCATCTTCAGTAGGAATTCCATATATAAAACTGCAACAATAGTTGAATGAATGTCAAGATTTTTCATAGGCTGTACAAAAGGCGGGGTTGGTCTGATTCACCATAACCACCCTTGCAGGGTTCTATGTTTAATGTACTTGACCTTTACAACCAAAGTCATCTAGTTGCATAAGAAGTTAAGAAACAACACTTCTCCATGCTTCTAATTATGACCAGATTAAAGTACGGCATTAGCCTCAACTGAAATCTTCTAACATGCTGGTTCTTTTCCTAAAGTTCTAAACCTTCTGAACTCATCAGGTCTGGAAATGACAAATAAATTAATAGGGTAATACTTCATCATAGAAATCTTGGGGAAGCCAAGGAAAAGGGATAGGAAACAGAGCTGCTGGTTTTAAATCCCAAAGTATATGCTTCTCCTTTCCTTTATTGTCTCACCCACTCAAAGGCTTTTATGGACAAGAAGGATAAGCAGATGTTTTTAGGAGGGTAGGGAGAGTAAAGCCCTAAATATTTGAGCTCTTATGATAGAGATTGTCAGAAACTCATATGCATGACACTTAGAGGACCCCATAGCCTCCCTCTTGCTCTCAGAATGGAATTGTCAAGGTCCTATCCTCCTGGACTTCCTCAGGCAGATAGATACTCCTTCCTTTCCAGGGTCCTAAGATTATTTAATCCTCATCTGGAGGTCAAAATCAAAACTGTAAGTAACTTCTACCTCCAAACAACACCCAATGAATTCATGAAAAAGAAGGTCTCAAGGTTATGTTTGAAGAGATGTGTTGTTGAGGTCTGTTTGTGCTCTCAGCAAAGATAAAAGAATAAGCACAAAGTAGATGAGAACCATACGAATCAAAGCAATAAGATGTTGGCTGAGGCTTCCCTGTGTCCTACAGAACTATATATGGTTTATATAAACCTGTATGGTCATGCCCTGTTCAGGGCCCTATGCTTCTATAACTAACGATAAGTGTCAGTGAGAGGAAAAAGAAGGTAGAGGGACTAGTGTGTCTTAGATCATCCCTAGATATAGCCTCCTGCTTCTTCAGGCTGCTGGGTTCCTCACCAGCTCAGCACACTGCCTCTGTTCTGAACGGCTTCATATCTTAGCAAAATTAGCACCTGCCTAAATGTCTTTTTGCACACATACATTCATGTTCTCCTGTTCTCTCTCTCTCTCTCTCTCTCCCTCTCTCTCTCTCTCTCTCACACACACACAACCTTAATATTTGTTTATATATACAGAGGAATTTTTAAAGCTCTCCAAGGGTGTTTTACCAGTTATATGCATCTGCATATCAGTTATATCAATCTTCATCTGGCCCCATGACCTCAGGTCACTTCACTCACTCACTTCTCTTCCTTTTTCTTTCTTAAGTGCTAAATAGTCTTGTGGCTCATGCACAGCAATCTGGTAATCTTCCTCACTGCCTTGGCTCTTATCCTCATCTTAAGAACCACGTAGCAAATGTTTAATCTGAATCTCAGGATTTCCAACCAAACTTAAAACTTCAAGCATTGGTTCTTAGGTTCTTAGTGGTTCTGTCTGGGCCACAGCGACATCAGCATAGCCCAGAAACTTGCTGAAAGCACAATTTCTCAGCCCTCTGTGCAGATGTGCTACACTAGAAACTCTAGTGGACCCAGAAACCTATGGTAATTAGACTTCCATGTTATTCTGAGCAGACTAAAGTTTAACAACTATTTTGTGAGAGAATAACAGATAAAGAACTGATAAAGGAAGAAGAGGACAAAGGTTTCCACAGGAGAACACTGCTTCAGTGGCAGTGCCAACAAATGGCAGCAAAGAAGGAGGGCCTGTGTCATCAACACCAACACAAATGCCCCCCATTCCCACTAGATTGTCATCCTCCTCCATCAAACACTTTAACTGACAAGTCTGAAGTTTACATTGATTTGTTTGGTGTTGTTTAGGTGGTTAAATAAATGTACGACAACTGAAAGACAACATATTAATACTTAGTAATATAATTTGGGCCTGGAATGCCCCCCCAAAGTCCTATACTGAACGTTCGTCCACAGCCTACGGTCTTATTAGGAGGCTGGGGAGCCTTCAGGAAATGGGGCCGGTTGGAGTCATGCCTCTGGAGAGGACATTGCAACACTGGCCCTTTCTTCGACCTGTCTGTGTTCAGCTGCCATGAAATGAACAAGCCTCTGCCACACACACCCACCATGATATACAGCCTTAAAACAATGGGGCCAAGCAGCAATGGAATGAGACTTCTGCAACCATGCATTTTCTCATGCTCTTTATCACAGTGACACCTCAGAAAATAGTTGTTAAAGAGAGATACGAAATAAAATGAGTGTAATTGAGCATAGATATGTAGAAACCAAATAATATAGTTGACTAGTATGTTTAATTTTGCTTTAATTTAACTTTGGTTTTTCTAGTAGATCTAATTTTGCTTTTCCTTTTATCTCATATATCAGAATCTCCTCTGTTTCTTTTGTATAACTGAATGGAAACATTGAGCAAATAATGTATTCAGAAGACATGCCAGGTGGCTGAAGATTTTTAACAATGGATCTTTACAGATACTGGCTGCGGGCTAATTATTTTGCAAGTTGTACGGCACAGTTTGGGGGATGCTTTCATGTGTGATCAAGGTCATTCTTTAGAAATAAACATCATAAAACCAACATAAGCCAGTAGCTTCAGGGAGGGAGGGTGGGGAAGCAAAGTAGCGTGTGGGGGTGAAAGATGAAGAAACTTCTAGGGTCTCGTGTCCTAGAGTCTCCTTTACTCCAATTACAGAAAACAAGACCAAACATCCTTCACAAGTTGGGCAACTCAGTGATCTGTCTGTTGGTTTCTTAATTGGTATAATTAGAAAAGAAAAGATAATCTGTAAAACTTTTTCAAAGAAGTTAAAATATTCTTCTGATTTTCTGGTATATTTAATAGGCCTTCCTACATAGTTGACATTTGCATAAGTTATCTATTGCTCTGTGAAAACTTACTGCAAAAATTTAGAGGTTTAAAGCAACTATATTTATTATCTGATATGGTTTCTGGGGTCAGGAATCAAAGAGTAGCTTACCTATGCAATATATGGCTCAGGCTTTCTCTTGAGGTTACGTCAAGATGTCAGTCAAAGCTGAATCAAAGGGAGTGAATTGGAGCATCAAAGCAGAATTCTCAGCTTTGGTGAGGTAGAAGAAGGGGTTTGCTTGAGCCTAGGAGTTTGGTTCATCCTGGACAACAAGGTGAAACTCCTGTTTCAGGAAAATAATATCCAAATCACAAAGCTTGACTGCCTGAGGCTATTGGATTTACTGTGCAGAGGGCTCAATAACCTGCTTATTTGCAGGAAGCTCAGTTCTTTGCTGTGTGGGTGATTACATCTGGCTACTCCCATCAAATCAGTTGATTTTCAACAGAACTGGGGGGGTACTTTATACACTAGTCTCTGAAGTAACATACCATTGCTTTCATAATATTAGATGGGTCAATAAATACAGTCTATTCTCAGTGGAACAGGATTTTAGTATACCTCTTAAAGACAGTAGTATAAAAGAATTTTATCTGTATCATCTGTTGCAGCAAAGAGGTATATTTAAAAGCAAGGAAGAAGGTAAATAGAGTTCAGTGGAAAATAGTTTCTATACTTGACTCAAAGTAGAAAATGTTAATAGTACTGTGGCAGTTCACATGTTGTTTCCTGGTTGATTAATTGAATCCCAAGACTTCCTGAATTCCAGGTAAGCACTCTACCACTGAACTACAACTCAAGACCTGCATAACTATTTTAATATACAGAGAATCCACTAGAAATATACCAAAACAGAGATCCTGAAAATCAATATAAGTATCTCAAAATTGGAATCTAAAAAAATCATCAAATGACTCATAAGGAAGACAAGGATTTCCACTGATTTTATATCATATTGAGTGGCATAATCACTTCATCACACATTACAGTGTAATAATAGTATAAATAAAGTGCATAATAAATTTAATGTAGTTGAATCATCCCAAGATCATAAACCCAACACCTGCCCATAGAAAAGTTGTTGTCCACAAACAAGGCCCCTGGTACCACAAAAGTTGGGGGCTGCCGTGGTAAAATAAACTGTGGTCCACTCCTATCATAGATGTTCCTCAGTAATAAAAGGGATTCAACTATTGATATACCAAATAATTTGGCTATGCCTTAAGGGAATACTGAATCTTTAAAAAGTCAATCCTAAAGTTTACGTATAGCATGACTGCATTTAGCTGACATTCATGAAATGACAGCCTTTTAGAAATAAAGAACTAATGCTGTGCATTATGGATGGGAGTCATGGGGGAGGGGGGGATGAACCTTACTTTAAGCAAAGTAAGAGGAATGTTTAGAGTGGATCTAATATTTCTGCATTCTATGTGCTGTGGTTCTAGTAAGCACACAACATGTGAACACACATGTGCTAAAATTGCACACATGAGTTAGACACACACAAAGTGCACAGATGAAACACATAGTGCTAGAGGAGCTCTCTGATAAATTTTCTATTGATGTTACTGACATCAGTGTGTTTAATCCACTTGTGGTACTGTAGCATGTAAGATGTTCCTCTTGGTGATATGTTAGGCAGCTCTGTTTTGCTATAACAAATACCTCAGAAACTCCTCAAGAGGGAAAGTTTATTTGGGATCATTGCAGGGAACGACCCAGGGCCCGGGCGTTCTTCCCCTCCCCCCCATCACACCCAAACATGGCGCCTGTTGCCTGATACCCTGTGATACTTTGTGGTAAACAACTTGGAGGAAGTCCCACTGATTGGATGCAGATTGCTGAGTCTCAGCGTGATTGCCTGCGTGCTCCCCTCGTGTTCCCTATTGTGCCCATGCTAAACATTCTCTTCCGCATACGTGATCTGTGTGCTGATTGGCTGAAAAGATGTATATATATAGGCCCTCTGAAGACAATAAAGGAAGTAAGTGAGTACGGCTGTTAGACTTGTTGTCATGTCCTTTCTCCCCGCGGGCCGGGGTACGGGAGACGACAATCATAACTTCAGAGGTTCAGATCAGAGGAGATCAGAGATGGCTCTGATGCCTTTATACCTGGACTGAGTCAATACATCATGACCAGAGCCTGTAGCAGGCCAAAATCTGCTACCTCATAATAAGGAAGCAAAAAAGAGTGAGATGGGGAACGGGAAGCCCCAACTTCCCCATCAAGGGCTCACAGCCAATGAGTGATACCTCCCAGTAGTGCCAAGCTATAGACTATCAGTTATGGACCTTTGGTGAACACTCCAGAGCCAAATGTTTGCAGGGAAATAGAATATATTACATAAGGGATCTCTCTGTGCTGCTTCTATAGTGTGAATCTGTGATTGTCTCAAAATATAAGATTTAATTAGAAATTACAAACATTTATTTTGTAATTGAATATAAAATCTGCAAAGAAATGCTTGCTGAACACTTAGTTAATACCATCCACCCTACAGAACGTTTTGTTCTGCTAGCCATGGGGGCTAGAAGATTTTAACAAAGATGCAATGTTAGCATATTAGACTCCTGTCCAGGGGGAAATATGATTATACAAACTCAAAGGAAGGACGTGATTACTAAAGATTTAAGACTTCTCAATTAATAAAAAGCAGGACCCTAGCCTGGACCTCTGCTATGACATGCAAGATAAGCAAAAGTCTGCTTATGCACAGAAAGTCAAATCTATTACCTTTTAAGGAACTAACAACCACAATAAATCTGAAATAAGTGGCTCAAAACTAGTCCATGTTTTCAAGTGTACATAAGACCTGCTGGCTTGACACATTTTCAAGTAGTCTCCTAAGCTTGTTTTGTTTTCATTCTGTACAGAAATGTGTATGTTAGTGCCTTTCTGTCAGGAAGTCCACCTGTTGGTTTTCCCTGTGGCATAGTTGTGTCCCTATGTGTAGTTTTGTGTATCAGGAATTTTGTCTTAGCAGTGAGAAAGTAATGAGGACATAGTTTGCCTTCAGGATTCCACTATTCACAATAGATACAGGTTAAGTGCATTTTTGTGAGTGTCTAAATAATTTGAGTTTAATGAAAGTTATCCTGTACACTGGATATTTCTTACCTAGGTTTACTACTAGAATTGTTAAGATGTACTTGCAGACAGCACGATTCATGGAGAAAACTACAAAGGGTCTGAGTTAGTCACTTTCTCATTATCGAAGCACAATACCCAACACTCACAATTTAAAGGATGAGAGGTTTATTTTGGCTTAATATTTTTTAAAAATTATCTTCAAATTTTCAAAAATTCATTACAAAGATGGTATGTTGTTATTCAGTGGGAGTTACCCCAGAAACACAAAGTTGGTTTAGCTGTCAAAGATAGTCAGTGTAATTCACTATATTAATACTTTAAAAACTAAGATGACTACTACGACATAGAAGCAGTCGAAATCCTACCTAGTTTCTGATTTTTTTAAAAATCCCTCAGGAAAATAAAACAAAAAAAATCTCAATCTACTGAAAGCCATCTACAAAAAAGTCACAGCTAACATGATTCAGAATGTTTTCCATGAAATAGGCAATGAGGCAAGCATATCCACTCACTTACTTCTGATTAGTGCACTGTAATTAGGTTCTAGTCAGTGTAACAGAGCAAGAAAGAGGAGCAAACAATTTCACAGTTTAGAAGAAGAGAGTGAAACTTTTATTCACAAACAATAATCATTTAGAGAAACCTACAGAAGTGATAAAACACTTTTAGAACTAAAAATTGAATTTGGTAATGCTGGAGAATGTGAGGTCAATACACAAAAATATGTTCTTAAGTAATAGCCATAATAAATCATATAACATTTTCAAATGTATATTCCTTATAATATCAAAATCTGAAATATATAGGGACCAAAATTAAAAGAGATGCTGAGATACAAAATAAAAAGTAAACATTGCTTATAGAAGCTAAATAATTAAGTGATGAAATGTACCATATTCATGGATTTGAAGATTCAGTATTTAAAATGTTAATTGCCATCAAATTGATTTATACCTCTGTGCAACCTTAGAATTCAAGCATTGAGCTTTTCTGTAAAAGTAATTAAGTATATTATATATTCATATACCCTCAGATAGCCAGAAAACTGTACAGATACAAACTCAGAAAATTTACATTGTACTAATTTCAAGATTTAAAATGCCAAGGCACTTAACATAATGTGATATTATGAGGAGAGAGAGAGAAAAATAAATCAGTGGAACAGAATAAAGTTCACAAACATACCCACACATATACATCCAATTAAGTTTAAGCAGAAGTACCAAGACAATTCAATGAGGAAAAGAAAATGATTTTGACAAACAGTGCTAGAATTCCTGGAGAGATATATATCAGAATTAACCTTAACTCATTTCACCTCACTTATAAAAGTTATCTCAAAATATATCAAAAATTAAATGTAAAGCTAAAACTATACAACCTGCATGAGAAAAAATATAGAAAAAGATTTCAATAATCTTCAATTTGAAGAAGATTCTTAAGTATGCCACAAAACACACAAATAAATATTATTAAATATGACTACATCACAATTTAAATCTTTCATTCTTTGAAAGATACAATTTGAAATTTTTAAGGTAAATTACAAAGGGTATACAAATATATATACTTATATATTCTAAATCTATAGAAGACCAATTATTTAATATGCAAATGACTTTAGCAAACACTTTACCTATAAATATACTCAGCTCTCAGGTAATGAAAAGAAAAAATGCTAACGATTATTCATCATTAAGAAAATATGAATTACAACCACATGAGATACCATTATACATGTATAAAAATAATCAGTTTTAAAAAGACCAACCATGTCAAGTGTTGGCACTGAAACAGAGCAACCAAAATTCTCTCACTGTTGGTTTGAATGTTAAATGGTATAGCTATTTTAGAAAGCAATTTTTCAGTTTCCTTCAAGTTAAAACTATATCCTCTATACTACCCAAGCTTTCCACTTATTATTTACTCAGGTGAAACAAAACCGCATGCAGTGTACTCAAAGATACAATAAATGTTAAAATAAAAATGACAAGGTTTCCTTACATTGCCATTAATTCCCCTTAAAATACCCTTTTGTATTTTGAATTCACTTATGCCATCTTTCTTGCCTCTTTCTGAAGCAGTTCTGGAAGACTTCTTTTTTATTCAGTGTCTTTAGTGTTGTCATGGCTGCCTCGATGTCCTGAGAAGATTCAAACATAAAGGGCAATTTATGTCAAATCAAAAACTTGACAAAGCCTTTGCATCAACCTTATTCACTGAATCTGGCACTGTGTGACCTTTGACTCTTTCCTAAAGTCAAAATTACCATGAAAAGTACATATGTTGATCTTTATTTCATCTTCTCGTGTAAAAAAAGTAACACTACATTGTATGTTATATATTGTGAAATAGAAAATGCTCAGTGTAAAATAAGGTGAAAGGGGACAATGTTGAGATTGTAACAAAAAAGTAAGGAAACAAATTTTATATATATGGGGGGGTGGTAGGGTGGGTGGGGCTATGGGAAAAAATGAGAATTAAGTTGTGTCTTATACTGGTACAAATCCCCATTATGGAGTGCAAT
>PVIR01015990.1:0-37318 GCA_004026965.1 Petromus typicus
TTTTTTATTTTAAAAATTGATTTTATTGATACAATTTATACACATGTTGTGATCACAATTGACGTTGAGAATTTGTACCAGTACATGAAACGACTTACTTCTCATTTTTCCCATTCCCTTGCTCACCTTACAACCTCCCATACTATATATATATAGGCTGTGTTTCCTTTTTTTTAACCATCAAATTTTTTTCTTTCAGTAATTTTTAAAAAGAGTCGACTCTGCTCCCTTCACAAAGTACAGAGTCCTGTGTCTTATATGAAAGTAGCAAACAGAGTGATCAGCAGGATGTTGAGAAAATTACTAGAACCATAACCTGGCTTGTACTGAATTGGTGTCAACAGAACCTTATTTTAAGTGTTACGGTGTCACCCATTCTTGCATGCAGAGTTAAATTAGCAAAAGAAAGATAGAACGAGTTGGTGTCCAGAAACAGAAGACTTCAGCGGCAACACTGCTCCTGTCAGGACCAACAGTGAGGGAGAGAAGTAAATAATCAGGGGAATGATACACCAGGCTTGATAAGCATAAATCCTTACACCCTCAGAGGATGATAAGACAAAATATTCTCTGAATGGCTGAATCTGAGACAGATAAATAATATGGGACCATGATCGCAGAGCAGAGGTGCTGAAATGTAAAGGTTAAATAGTGTCATAAAAATCATGAAACCATGGACAAAAAGCACGCAGGAGTTTCTGAGCTATTTATCGTCTCAGAGGTGGTAGGCAGGGGAGGGTACATGCACCTCCTGGAGGCAGCTTCCATCTACCCGCAGCTGGGCTGTCAGGAAAGCCGTGGAAATGTAATTCTAAACAATGGAAAAGAAAACAAAATAAAAAAGATAAGTGATGAGGGATCCTGAGGGGGAAGAATAGAAACCTGAGTTCAAAACAAAAGACAGAATCAAAAGGCAGCAGACACGGCAGGGTTACGGCTCCTTCTACACTGTGTATTTTGATGGCCATAAACAAGTGCTTTGTGATAGTTTGACTGTTTGTATAGAGGCAGTGTTCAAGGAGTGCATCAAAAGAGAGAGAAGAGGAAATAATTCACGCTTTTGAAAAGAGAGTTTAGTGGCACAAGATAGAGGTTTTATAGTGGCTCTTGATGGAAAATGAAACTTGAATGGTAAAGAGCTGGGAAGGGAAAATAGAATGAAACAATCGTTGTGGACACAGAAGACCCTTGGTAAGAAGGCGCAGGCACAAGAGGAGATACAGTTCCCCTCCCTAGTAGATTCTCCAAGATTATGACAAATTCTGCCAAATGATTTATTTCAGGCTCACTTTGTAAATGTTTTTCTCAGAACATGTACTTTTGACAAAAGAGACCACAGACAGACTACTTCCTAAGTCATGTCACACAAGGTCAGAAGAGCCCAGCACACAACTTCTCCTCTATGAGAAACTCAAAATGTAGATAAATTGAAGAGAAAAATAAAAGAACGGTTAAAAGAACAGGGGTATTATTTTTTTGCAAATGAGAAAGGGACGAAGAGATTCTGGGGGGTAGTAGATGAGGAAAGGAAGAGGGCATAAAACAAAATTAATATTTGTCATATACATGTGTCAAATACCTCCAATAAAATTAATCATTTTGATTCACAAGTAGATATTAATAAATACAAAAACTTATAATAGCATAGCATGGATGACTTAAAAAGTAAAGTGTTTCAAATAAGTTTTTAAAACTAAAACTGTAAACTAGGATATCGTTTTCCAAGAGAGGAAATTTTTCATAACAGATAGATTAAAAATATACCATTTTCATCCACCTAAAAACAAAATCAAGAAAAGATTTGTTTCATAATTTAATCTTAAATTTCTGTATCACAGAGGTTAAAATTAGACTGAAGGTGTTGGAATATAAACAGAATGTTGTACTATTTACCAAAATAATAGAAATAGTGCATATTGATAGAAAGAATATATTAATGACTAAATTTCTTTTTTGTTGTTAGGATTTTTGAGACAGGGTCTCACTTTGTGGTTCAGGCTGGCCCTGAACTCAGCCTCAAACTCACATCACAGCAATCCTCCTGCCTCTGCCTCCCGAGTGCTGGGATTACAGGCGTGAGCCACCATGCCTGGCACTGTGCTATGGGGTACTGGTTGCTGCTGGGCGTGAGTCTCCACACCCAGTATTGTTATGTGGTTACCGGGGATCGAACCCTGGTCCTTGTCTTTGCAAGAGAGGTGCCGGAACCACTGAGCTAACTCTCCCAGGCCCCTAAATTTCATATTAGCATGTTAAATAATAATTATGTCAATTTGTGACTGAATGTTTCAAAGAGTTGCTTTTTGGAGGGTACCGGGGATCAAATTCTGGCCCTTGTGCTTCCAATGTCGGTGTGGTACAGCTTGAGCTATATCCCTGGACCCAAGAGCTTGTATTTTGGCATTATTGACTTTGTGGAAAAACTGTAACATAAGTAGTTTGAAATGTGACCACTTTCCAACAAATCAAGTGTCTACCTTTAGAACACATACAGTGTCATCTATTGAAATAGTTTCTTGTCACCTTTCTCCTTGGTTGGCTTTATCATGCTTGTTTTTTTTTTCTGGAACATTCCTGTACTGGGGTGATGGTGTTAGGACATCGTGGAAACAGAAAGTAAAGACAGAAAAGAGTGTGTCATTGACAGAGATAGTTGGTTCCTAGGGATGCTTCTTAAGTGCTAAGAGATTGATTATTTCCAACTTCACTGTCTGCGCTTTATAATTCCTCTTCCTAGCATCATATTAGAAAACATAAACTTAGAAAGAGTAAGTGACTTTCTGAACAGAATCCATGAACAATTGAAGAAGTCATGATTCAGCCCAAGTCCATCTGACTCTGGAGACTGCATTTTTTACTACAGAGATCAAGAGGAAATTGGTCTGTGAAGTCCTTGATCACTTCCAAGGCTTGGATTTGAAATAGAAAACTAGCAAAGGCTTTTATGAGTATGCCAGAATTATTTGACTGTACATAATCAGGACATGTATGCAGAGTTTCTGAATTGTACAAAGTTACTTAAGTTGAAAATTATCACCGGACATGTTTCTTAATTATATAAAACTAGTTTCTGTAAATATTTCTTCAGATTTATATGAAATAAATAACATGTTATAAATTCATGCTCACATCTGGATGATCTGTAGGGGGTAGGACCAGCCGGAAGTGGGCCGCTGGGGGCGTGGCTTTGGAGGGCTTGTCTTACTGATGTTCCTCCCCTGCACTATTCTCCCAAGACACCATGCGGTAAGCAGCTTGTGACACAGCCATCTACCCCTGCAGTGCTGCCTCAGTGACCCCTAACAATGGACAGAGACAAGTGAATACATTCTCCAGAAACTTGTGTGTGCTGAGCATTTTGTCTCAGCTACAGGGGAACTGGCTGAAAATGATGCTTCTCTGCTTTTCCTTTGCACTGCATTCTCTCCAAACTGTTATATATTTAACATCATCCTGCTTAATCCCTGCATTCTGACTAGTAGTTTTCACCGGCTTCTAGTTATTCCATCATTTCAACTTACTGTGAAGCCTCTGAGACCACTGTTCCCCTTCTTAGCTTATGTGCCACTTGAAGATTTACAGTTACTCTGCGGATACTCATTGTAAAGAAATGTGTGATGCTCTCTCACTATGGAATCTTCTGATCTCAGGCAGGAGAGAAACCATGGAAGATTCTGATGAGTTATAGTGAGTGACGTCTTTTTCTTCTAACCTTATTCCTGGCTTGGCTGTCAGGATCTGTGAAATAGCATTTTTTAAAGCAAATTCAGTATATTAGCACATTTTAGAAATATGTAATGATCACATTCTTCATTGGGAACTTGTACCTGCATATGATTTATCTTGATTCTTATTTTTTCCCATTCTGCTGCCCTTTCTTCAATGCCTTACCCCTAATATGCACTGTTTTTGCCTTTTCCTTTGTACCATCAATTTTTTTCTTTCCCTTCTTTGCTTTCCCTTGCCACAGTACACCCCTCCTTCCTCTTTCCCTATTTTCTTCCTGTTTTATATTACCTATTATACAAACTGGACCTCACTTACATCCTGAGTTTCTCACACTGCAGAAATAATATAATATTTACACATCTATATCCTATCATTTTTACTTATGCATATGGCCTCAAAGTGCATCCATTTTATTATAAATGTCTCTCATTTATCATTCTTTATGACTGAGTGATACTCCACTTTACATAACGAAGTATTCTTCATCCAGTCTCTGGTTGATGGAGATTTGGGCTGTTTCCAAATTTTAGCTATTACCAACTGTACTCTTATGCACTTGTGTGTGCTTATGTCAATATGATACAATGCTTTTAATTTTTTCATGAATATACCCAGCAGAAAAATAGCAGGGTCAAATGGGGCCTCTGAATCCCATATGAAATATCCTTTCTTATGCTCAAGGCTTATATATTGTCCTGGACACTTTCCCTGTACTAATTTCATATTGCTTCTTCAGGAGGCTCAACGCAATTCTAAGTGACAATGTTTTAGGATAAAATAATCCTGTTAAGAGTTATCATTTAATCCCTCCCTTCTTAAAACTCTCTCTAATTTTACATTTAACATATTAATGCATTTGCATCTGAATGGAAACAAGCACTTGATGTGTTTTGTGGAGGGGAGAGATAACAAATTAACAAAGGATGCTTCTTTTTCTGCTTCTTATATTCTTAATCTTCTCAGATCCTACCACCATTATCCCAGATCTTCAAGGTGACAAGCACATAATCATCACAGAGTCCTCTCATTTGAAGAATGTCCTTGTTTTGGTCACTCACTCTTCCGCTAAGTCAGTCTAGTAAATATTTTCCCCTTCTCTCTCTTTGCTTACTTCTTGTTGTTTTATTTCTCAGGATTTTTCTTCCATCATTCATTAAGTAGATTACTGTATTGTTCCTTCTGCATCCCCTGGACCCTATATGGCTCCATCACCACAACTTTCTTTATTAATACACAAGCTGGATCATGATTTTAACTTCTCATTTTTTTTTGCTTGTCTTCAGTAGTTTCTCATTTTATTTAAGAAAATGAAGTCTTTCTATTTTAAAACTATGTTGTTTAGCAGTCAGATTTTTCAAGGTAGTTGTTAAGGTTATGTAATTACAGGCACCAGTGAACATGTCTGAGTTTTCCAAGAGTGGAGGTCTTGGCAAACACAGGGCCTTCTGAGAAATGGTCATAAATTTCCTTGGTTTATACAGAGACCTCTCCTGGTTGACAGTAGAGGTCACTTGAAAAATTTCCAAAAGTTTGTGACTTGCAAGATGTGCTTTTTTTCTTAAGCTCTCTCTTTCTGCTTCAGCTTATAAAACATAAACATCTTGTTTACCACTATGTGAGAACTAATTATGAAAACACTGAGCTACAGACCTTTGCAGTTTCCTGCAGCCTCAGCATGAATCAGAAAGATGTCTCTCTAGAGTGTGGGCCAGGTTTGCTTTCTTAGTTAGTAAAGTTTTATCTCATTTGACTCTGTAATTGGGGTATGCTTGACATTCACTTATGTACCTTTTAAGAAATTACTTGTAGGGACATCCGGACATTGACCTTCTTTGTGAAGTAGGGACCCCTCTGAGTCTCTGTGTATCTTCCCCATGATAGAGAATCACTGTTCTCAGTGTTTACACAAGCGCACTCTCATTGTCACAGAAGCTGAAATGCACACACACACCCTCACTCTCTGTCGCACATATGTTCTAAACACTGAATTTCTGATGCATCGAATGAGTTTTGTTTTATCAAAAGGAGCCAAGAAATTGTCCCCAATATTTCTGGTCTCATTTGAGAGAGTATATTATGGGTAAACTCCCAGGGACTGGTAGGACAGCTGAATAAGTTAGCATTCCTCAGCGAGATCTGAAAGACAAAGGACATTAATCTCTATGATACCCTTTTGTAAATTCCCCGGATGTCCTAAATTCCCCGGATGTCCTATTGAGGACAGGTGGAGTATAGGAAATGTAACCCTATGGACACCCATGGCAGGTTACATTAGGAGTGCTTTGTTCTGTGCTTTCCTGCTTTGTGCATAAGAGCTGCACATAAGAGCTGATTTTCAGCTCCCAGGGAAGCAGTGCACCATCCTCAGGGCGCTTCGAAGCTACAACTATCTCACGTGATGCCGCAAAATACTCTGGAGAAACCATCCCGTGGTGGGTGGTGCTAGTGCGATGAGAGAGCAGCCGCCTCATTTGTGAACCTAGTAAACAGAAAATCACTCACTGATTTTTTTTTTTTTTTTTGAGAAGGGTCTCGCTTTTGTAGTTCAGGCTGGTGCTATCCTCAGCCTTGAACTCACAGCGATCCTCCTGCCTCTGCCTCCGGAGTGCTGGGATTACAAGAGCGAGTCACCACGCTCTGCACTGTGGTATGTGGTTCTGATTGCTGGTGGGCTTGAGTCCCCATGCCAGACATTGTTGTATGTAGATACCAAGGACCGAACCCAGCCCTTGCACTTGCAACACAGGCGTCAGAACCACTGAGCTAAATCCTCAGCCCACTTTTATACCATGTGTGTCACAAAATGTTTTGCTCGTAGGCATCGCTGTGGAACAAACGGCTTGTTCTGTTGTAATGGGTTATTTTTCTATTGGCAACAATAAAGGATTCTGTCTTAATGTGGTATGTGAATTTGAGTAATAGAATATAGGACACTGGATCAGCAGCCCTACTGAACAGTGGGACCTAGAGTCAGTATTCTGCGGCTGGGATTCTTTTTTTTTTTTTTTTTATCTTTATTGGTACATTAAATATACACATCATGATTGCACTCCATAATGGGGATTTGTACCAGTATAAGACACAACTTAATTCTCATTTTTTCCCATAGCCCCACCCACCCTACCACCCCCCCATATATATAAAATTTGTTTCCTTACTTTTTTGTTACAATGGGATTCTTGATTCCGAGAGTGCAGAAGAATGATATGAAATAGTTGCAAAGATTCAGTAGCCATTCCCGTTTATGAGTTTGAAGATCATGACACAATTGTGATATTTGAAATTGTTTCCTGGATTGTTCTAGGTCTTATTTATAAAGCCATGTCCAAACCTGTCTCTCCTACATTATAGTCAGTAAAAAGAAGATTTTTAGGATTAAATTGCATATTCACTAGCAAATGGAGCCCCTGAAACTTACCCTTAAACATAAACTGTTCCAAGATCTAATCTTACTTAAACCACACACACCTTTTGAATCTGAGCAGGTCTGGAGGAGCACTTTGGTGATATATTACCTGACTTGTTTCTTCTCTTCATTTTCTCACTTCTTTTGAATCCTCTCCTTCACCCCAACCTGTTGTTATTGTCAAGGTTGTTGAAGAAGTGGGTTTCGGCTGGGGCTGAATGCGTGAGGTCACAATCTCACCACACAGACTCTGGAGGAGGTTTCAAAGTAATGCTTCCACTGTATTACGGTCAGCACTGGCTCTATGAAGAGATGGTATGGGTGACAGGGATAGAGGCATGCTACAGAGTTGACCGTAGTGATTGGTGTGTTAACATCGTATCATATGATTGGTCTTGTGATCTGCCTCTGTGCAGGGCTTGTGTGCTTGCAACTGTTTGTTTGACCGAGGGTTGCAGAGTCATGATACCCTGCAGGGATGGGACAGATTCTGCTTGGCACATAAGCCTGGTTTCTATGCACAGATGCAGGTATTCTAGAGCCTCTCAGTGTCCCATAGAGTGCTACCGAACTTACGTGTGGCATCCCTGACTAAGCCAAGTCTGGACTTCTCCTTCACCAACCTTCCTGTGTTAGATCCTAAGAGTTATATCTTGAGTCCCATGAGACTGTTCCTCACTGAGCTACCACTTGGCCAAAGTAGGGTAAAATCTCTGAGGTGTCTGTGGTTTACTCAAGAGAAAGGAGAGTATCTCCGTAAGTGTCCCAGGGTAAGTGTTGAGATGGTTTGTTATACTTCTCAGAGCCCCATGCTCCAGTAGCTGTATCTCAAGAGAGTGACAAACCCAGTGACTGAATGGAGTGAAATATTTGTTAAAGTCATATAGCGATAAAGGATTGTTACTTAACATTGAACAAGGAGTCCAAAGGTTCCATCGATACTAATGGAAAAACAACCCAGTTGAAAACAGGCCTCATCCCACACCAGGCTGTTTGCCAGAGAAGATATGCAGATGACAGGGAAGCACCTAAAAATACACTCTATGTGATGTGGACTCAGTGAAATGCAGAGTAAAGCCACAGTGGCTACCAAGTCCTAACTATTGCAGTGCTCGATGTCCAGAGCGCGGACAGCGCAGGTGCTGGAAGACTGCGGGACCGGGATAGAGACTGCTGCAGCTGCTGTGCCCAACAGCTTGGTGGTTTCTTATAAAACTGAGCAGCTTTATGATCTAGCAGCTGTGCTGCTCAGTATTCACCAAAGGAGTTAAAAATCTTGGTTCACACAAAAACTTACACACGTACGTTTATAGCACAAAGTATGGGAAGTCATTAAAAATGTTTTCAGTAGGCAATATATAAATATAAATAAAACTTGCTAATCCAGAGGATTATGAAAATTTAAAATATGACTAAGTGAATGTGGCACCTTCCCCTAAACCCTACGTGTCTGATTTCAACTATACACCTCAGAAAAATGGTCAGTGCCAGGGAGTAGAGGGCAGGAAGCAGGGAACGTATGGAGAAGAGGGCAGTTGCTGGAGCAGTGGAATTCATGGCTGTAAGTTACAATTAGACACACGCAGAGCCACAGACTTGCCTATGCAGGTAGGATGTTCCATGCCAGGAGTGAACTTTGACATCAACAAGATCTGGGGTAACACAGTGCTACGATGTAGTTTCCCTTTTGTAAAACACATACAGTCTGAGGACAGGCAGCATTCCAAGTCTTGAAGCCTTCTTCAAAATTGGACTATGACTTTGAAACTGCTCTTAAAATAAAGTTAAAAATGTCAATAACTGTCATGAGAGATAAAGAAAAGCATACGATAATCAGATATTTGAGGTTTTACCTGTCTGAACATTGGAAATACTGAGTGATGGAAAATGGGACCCTTTTAGAGAGAAATTTTTAAAGAATGAGTCCTTCCCCTTTGTAATCACACTCTGGTTAATGTCCTCAGAATGTAAATGGTTCTACCAGTCATTCTTAGCCAGAATGGAGTAAGAAGATCAAGAGAATTAACTCACAGTGGCATCCTAGGAAATATTTAATAAGGTACACAAAAGTTTCCAAGTAAAAAGCTACAGAGAATTGGGGAGCAGTAGAATCAGCGATATAAATTGATAGCATGAAAATATGAGCTTATGTTAATTCTTGGTTCCGTTTAATTTGGGGGCAAGTTTTAACCAGCAGTAATTGATTTTATCCAGTATTTATCTGTAGATTATGTTTCTGGCTTTCCTCATAAAAACCTCTGAGATTTAGTTATTGTCTTCTCCATTGATAAATAAGGATAGCAAGCTAGGACAAAATTAAGTAACTTGGCTAGAGACTGGGGCTGTCACTGGACTTAGAAAGGAGAAAGCATGGCCGGGGAGTTAGCTCAGTGGTTCCGGCGCCTGTCTTGCAAGCACAAGGGCTCGGGTTGGATCCCCGGTAACCACATAACAATACTAGGTGTGGAGACTCACCCAGCAGCAACCAGTACCACATACCACAGTGCCGCGCGTGGTGGCTCACGCCTGTAATCCCAGCACTCGGGAGGCAGAGGCAGGAGGATTGCTGTGAGGTGAGTTGGAGGCTGAGCTCAGGGCCAGCCTGAACCACAAAGTGAGACCCTGTCTCCAAAAACCTAAAAAAAAAAAAAAAAAAGAAAGAAAGAAAGAAAGAAAGGAGAAGGCAAGTAAATGGATTGGCCCCATAATATTGAACATTAAGCATTTAAAATATTTATACTCTCAGTAAGAGGTATCTTGGGTGGAAAAGTTGGAATTATCAGAAAGATTTACTAAGCTTCAGAGCTGGTAGTGGACAGTGTTATTTGGGTAAGAATACAAATAAATACTTAATTATTTTAAGAGGAAATAAATGATTGCCATGTATGATTTTGCTATTATTTATTCAATCTCCTATTTAGAGTTTTTTTAGTAATTCCTGTTCATTTTTATCTGCTTCGCCCATACATACAGCCAGATCCCTGAAGAATCAAGAAGAGTCAGGGAAGAAAAATCTCATTTTTTGTGCACAGTTTGGAAGGGCTGATAGCAAAACAGCATTCAATATGAAGCATTTTGTCCTTTTTTGATCAAGTGGCAACTTGGAGGATGACAATGTTTCGACTTCCTTCCAATCCCCACCCCCGTTTTTCCTGGGAAATCTCGTCTCTGTGTGGAAAATGAAGGGAAGCAATGGGTTTTTTGAGAATAGGAGTGTACTGTACTGGGTTTTAGCAAATGTGCCTATATCTTTACAGTGGCGAAGAGAACATTTAAAGGGGAATTGGAATTCAGATCACACCATGAAGAACTGCATGAAAAATGCTTCTTTGACTTTGTCATTATAGGTTTGCAGAAAACATCAGACAAAAAACCATGTAGACTGCAAAGCCTGTAGAGTTCTCTGGGAGCCCTATTTGGTCATGTTCACTGATGAAGCTGGAGAAATTAATAATGCAGTCTTTTGTGACCCAGAAAGAATTTTTCTTCTTTCATTTCTTCATTTCCTTCGCTGGATAGCCCCATGGCAGCTAATCAGCTACATTTTAGATTGTGCATGTAAGTGCAGGGGCACTTTCTTAACAACATATCAAATAATGACTGTGCCCTTGTTGTCTCAGACTTTGAGACTGTCAGAGCTTTCTATTTATAAGAGAACCTTGAAATCTTTTTCTGACTGCTAATTACAAATATGCTGAACTTGCTGCCATGAGTTTTCTTTAGATGCATAGCAAATAGTAGCTGTAGCATTTCTGTTTTCGTTGAGGTCATGGATCATTGGGAAATTAACTTAGCAGAAAAATTATCATTTATCCAGCAAACTTACTAAGGTAAGTTTTTTCAAGTTTCAGATCTGATGCAAAATGTTTTTGTTTAAGACACTGTTTCTTTTTAGAGTTAGCATAAAGAACTAGTTTTTTTATGGTGGTCAGGCAGTGACCATGTGGTTTTTACTGGTTATAATTTCATGCGATTGATGTAAGAACAAGCTATTACAAATTTTATATATAACCATTGGTATTTTTAAAGTACAAAATGATTACTGTATTCTATATGCCATGTCTTCTAGCCACGCCTTCCTCTTTCTCCCCTTGTCCACTTGACACCCAGATACTCCTTAAAAAGTGCCTAATATACAAATAATCCTAAAAAATTAATTACCCCATATAGTATGTTATAACCATCCTGTGCACAACCATGAATATAATAATCCCTTCCCCAGAGGATCAATAGATTTAGCATTTTATCAAAAGTCCAAGTCATGAAAAAACATCTATATTTTACCCACCAACTAACTGCAAAGGGATTCTTTATTGGAGAGTGTTGGCAAATATGAAGACAAATAATTTGCCACATCAAAGTGATTTGACTGATTCATATACTTTATCAATTTCTTCTTATGCTAAAATAATGGTGCAGAAATAGACATAAGTCGCGATGGGCACCAGAGATATTTACAGTGCTTTGGGGGAGGGGAAAGGTGATATAAATGATAACTAAATGGTTTTCTAAAGATATACTGTTTAGAAATAAAGGATGTTCTAAACCGTGGCACTAGGTGACAGGGGATATTGCTGGAACCCACTGCATTGCTGTGAGCACCAGATCCTCATGGATTACAGGGACTCCTGGTTGGCACATTACACCTCTTGGCTGAGTGCTGAGTGGAAGCAAGGTTTCAAGTAAATAGTGTTCTTCTTGCTCCAGTCTCAGATAACTGACTGGCAGAGGGGACAAGGAACCAGATCCTGTTGGCCCAAGTGACCAATTTTGATGCATTTCCTGCTTTCAATGAAGTCTTCCATCCCAACCGAAACTTCATGAGCTTGCCCTTTGACATTCGCATCCTTAGGATTCTGTTCTTTGCAGTGCCAGTGTTTACCACCCATCAAGCACTGATTGCAACATTTTGTTATCTGGATGTGAGAACTTTACCATTTTCCTGCCACAGACATTCCTAAAGGTCCCCAAATCATACAGGCAAGTATAGTCACAAATGCCCTCACACTCAGAATCTCATTTTTGTATCCAGCTTTCCCATCCCTGGGACATAATACCTGGTTTAATTTGCCTCACAGTTGCAATGTGCTTTAGCCCATGATCAGCAGAAAAACAATGGCAGGAAGGAAAAGAAGCTTAATTCATGGTGGCCTGGATGCCAGGGAGCCGCATAAAGAGGAAGGAGCCAGGGATCCAAATGGCACCCAAGGCCCCCCCTCTAAGACTCACTAGGACACACTCAGCAATGATTCTCGAATCTCCCGCCAGACCCATGAAGTCCATGAAATTCCCTGAATCACTACATTCCTAAATTCTACAAGCTGTTAATGCTTCCTTTCATGGCAAAAGTCCTTTGGAGGATGTGACCAAGTTAGTAACTAAATAAGACAGACACAGTAAGCATATTGGAGTCACTGCATAGTCTCTGTGGGACCTGTATGCACCACAAGTGTTCTTTTGAGCAAGATACAGGAGGTGATTTGGCTTCAGAATGTGAAAAGAAAACACAAAAGAAGTAAGGATTTAATTGCTACACATCGAAAAGGAAGAAGTCACAAACTGTGGAATATGTACATCCTTGAAAAGATGAAATATGTAAGGAAACGGATCTTCCCCTCCCACCGTCCAAAGAGAAATGGTTCTGTACCATTTGCTTTTAACCTGAGTGAAAGCTATTTCAGATTTCTGTCTTTCAGGAATATAAGACGGTCAAGTTACATTGTTTTAAGTCATCAAATGTGTGATAATTTGTTATCTTAGCAACAGAAGACTAATCCAATACACCCACTAATTTCTAAATTAAGTTTAAGTGAAACAATGTTCATATATTACAAGCCCAATGCCAGGGCCAGTAAATATTCCCATAGAGATCAGGTGACAGGAAGTCTATAGATTTTGGTACACCACATAATTTTGGAAATTAAGTGCTCTGCACTTTACATTTTGAAAATGGATCTTCTGTCACCACTGAAACAATACAGAATGTAAACAATAAAGTAAGAACTTATAAATCAAATGAGACATTGAGTCATGACTACAGCAGGAAAGATTGGAAAGATGCCTTCATGCTTTACATTGAAGAAAAACATTCATAATGTAATAAAAAAGGAAAAATAAAATAAACTTTTAAAAAGTGTACTAGTTATACCGTTTGACCAGGCTTCCTGTGAACTCCTTCAGCTAATCAGTTAGGTCCTAAGCAAAGCATGATCTGCCAAGGACAAAAGGGGTGAATTTATCAAATGAAATTAATATACCTGCACAAACATATGCAGACTTTCAGAGAACCCATTTTTTAAAGTTGGCTGTCAATATGGAGAAAAATCAAAGTTTTTTAGTCTTTTCTTTCTACCTCTTCCTTTGATGAACAAAATTAAAATGGCAACAAAAGGTGATTGCTCAAAGACAATCATTTATTTTACATAGGTCAAATATATCATCCATATTAGTCTTTCTTTTTGTTTTGTACACAGTTCTACATTCCCTGAAGAAGGAATCATACAGAATTATTCTACTTTTACGTTCTTCATGTTTAGGAATTTCATATCTATACTTTCACCGCATAAGAAGATATGATGATCTGGATGAAAATTTAGAATCTTGAGGTTGGGGATTTAGCTCAAGTGGTATTGTTCCTACTTTAAGGCATAATGGCCTGAGTTTGATTCCTGGTACTACAAACAAAAATTTGAAATTTCTAATATCTAACATCTAAATGGTTGGAAAGCTGCACTTCAGCAATAAAGTTCTTATGTTGCAAAATATTCTAAGTATCTAGAGAAAGAAAGCATTCAGAGCAAGACAGAGGCATAAAATAAAACTCAGAATTTGCTGCCTACAATCATTCTGCTGTCTATTTTATATTTGTGAGCATCAAGACCCTTTGAGTATGACTACGACATGCATTAAAATTGAAGAATGATGCTGCTCTCAGTTCTAAACTGTTCTAACCTGAGTTCTAAACTCAGGCTTGAATTTATATCTTCTTCAGAGAGAGTGAAGTAGGAACTGTGGGTAGTAAGCTATCTGCGAACACTCATGGGCCCCTGACAACACAGAGGAGATAACTTGCACTGTCTGTCAGACCCTCTCAGTGTGTGCCAGTCCTGTCTCAGCAGCGGTGAGCACGTGAGCAGAACCATTCAGATGCTACATTTGCTTTGGGCCAGCTTTGGTTCCACACTGAGCTTTCCTCCAGATGGACCAGGTCCACACGCACATAAGTTTGCCTCTTTATCAACTATTAAAATTAGGTCCAGATTTTGAGAGAGCACTTGGGCTATGAGAGAGCCAGCAGAAGAAGAAGTGGGAATCACTAAGCCATCTTCTTCTTCCCCTGTCCTGCTATTGCCTGGAAACTATGTAGATAACCCTCCTTGCTGTGTAGCTGAGTCATGGTAAGTGCAGCTTCTGAGTAAATTACCTTTGCGCGTGGTCCCTGTGTCAGCTCTGGTCCTCTGGTTTGTGAAGAATTCCTGATGAGCCATCAAGGCACATACGAGAACTGCTAAGAAGCACCATAACTAACTGAGCTACCCTACCTCAAGTGATTACACTCTGTGTTTTCATTTAAGCTTCTTGAAGAATAATTTTGGAAAGAAGATGAAAATATTCTCCCATTTGGAAGGCCAGACTGGCCTCCCAGAGTGGCAAAGTCTGAAAAGAACGTGAAAACATATAGTGCGCTAAGACTGCTGTTGAGAAAGATAAGAAAAACACAGATAATAATTACACCATCAGTTTGTTTATAGTTGAACAATGAGAAGTTGTTACAGAATATGAAATTGCTATAGATGTTGGTTCTGAGGGATTAGTGTGGGTTGAGATTTCTGATGGAGAGGACTATGACCACCCAAAAATGTCCACCTTCTAATCAGAAAGCCTATAATGTATTCAGTTCTTTGGCAAGAGAGATTTAAGGTGCTAAAAAGATAGTTTAAATAAAGGATTGTTCTCCGATACTCAAGTTTGTGTTACATCATGACTAATGCAGTTTAAAAATAAGTGTGGAGTCAGGGTCAGCCAGCCCAGCGGAAACGATACACTGAGGGGTCTGAAAACGCACAGGAGCGAGGAGCGCATGCGCTCTCCAGAAGCTGAACTCCCGGGTGTGGACTCTTCCCAAGCACAGAAACAGCCTCGTAGGCACCTTGATCTTATCCCAGTGAGATTCATTTCATATTGCTGCTTTTCAGAATGCTAACAAAAGGCATCTGTGTTGCTTGACTTACTACATCTTTGGCCATTTGATATGGTAGCATCGAAAAACAAGTACACAGTAACAACAGTTAATCACAGACCAGATGTCTGCTTATAATAAGTTCTTCTGCAAGCTAGAAAACTCTGGGGATGTCTTAGGAAATAGTGCGAGAAGACAGAACGGATCACATGAGTAGGAAGGAAAGAAACTCGGGTATCTTTCCAAGGGTTTAAGGCGATTTCCCATTAATTATCTTATATGGATGTTTTCATGGCAGATGGATTTATTCTCCTGTCTTGGGTTTGTTCGCTCTCGCTCTTGTTAATGTTACCTAGGATTTCATGTAGATTTAATGTGGCAAAATTTCAATTATGTATTAATTTCTGCCTATTACCTTGCATGGAAAAGACTTTGTCTTCGTACCTATAAGATATAGGGAAAGAGTAGGCATTTAAATTATCCTCCCAAAATTAATTTCTTTGTATATGTCACAATATGCTGAAGGTCACTGTGGAACTTGTGAAAAGCCGACTTCTTTCCATAGATCATTTGGGTTTTGTGAGGGAGCAGGATACCAAGGATGATGGGAATGCTAGTGAAGCATCTGTGAGGATATTACATGTGGGATCCATGGAAGCCAGGACTGACTGCAGTATGCTTGGCAATTTAGAGCACAATGTTTTTCTGTTTAATGTCCCAGTACTTAGGGCCACATGGACAGTCACACAGCACTGCGACCATGTGTGTAGGTGGCCGAGTTTCACACTGCTGTGACTCGGATCTCTATCTCCTGGTACTGCCCCACACCCTGAAACTCTCCTGTGATTTCCGAAATGAGACCTCAGGAGCGATTTACCTCTTGGTCTGGAGTGAGGTCGTGGCCTCAGGCATTGTCTGTGGGACAAGGCTGATGGCTAAGACTCATGGATGAGTACATGGGCTGGGACTTTCCCACCCAGTCATGCTCTCTGCTTCCCTTTGCCACCATGGACGTTTTTTCAGTACCACGGAGAGTGCGTGTGTGAAAGGCTGCAAACGTGTCTTTATTTTTGCACATGCACAACTGAGGCAAGAAAAAGGTTAATATGTCCAATAACATCCAATATGAGTAATAATATACTAATATTCTTATATTAGCAATATATTAACATTATTATTAAATATGCCCATAAAGTCTTTCTGTGGATTTTCCCTTATTCATTATTTTAGAACATCATCATCTGTGAGGCATTTGATAAACTTTTGGAATTCTGTAGCAATGGAAAAAAAATTGCCTTAAAGAATTATCTTTACTCAAATATATAATCTAAAATTAATGTATCTGTCAACTTGACTGGTTTTTATACTGAAAAACATTTTGTGGAACAATACCATATCCCTGTGGTTTGTTTCAATGATGAATCATGTTTTCCCAGTTCTCACAAGGTGCCGTGTTATTTCCATACCCCTCCATCCAGGGCAGGGTGTACTCTTCTCAGGTCATAGGTTTGCTCTTGCAGAAAAGTTGCAAATGTATTCATACTTTATCATGTCCTTGCTACATATTTTCTGCATTTAATATGCATAAATGAGTTGTAATTAGCTAACTATAACTTGTGCACAGTCATCAAAATAGGTATCTATTATTTATACTCTGTTTATTGAGGTATCTGCGAAGCGGATATTAACATCCACAGGTTACACCTTCAAATTATGTAGAAAAGACATGAAATAATCTCTGAAAACTGACTCTGAGAGCAACTGCCTTTTCCCTTTCTAGTGTGGTGCTCCTTGTGCACAAGCCAACGGCAGCCCCCGGTAAGGGGGAGCTTCAAGTCTGGCTAGGTCAAGTGAACCGTGTGCCTGTCTCCTGAGCCTAAAGATTGAGACTTTGTCTCCCTGCAGACTCGGAGACCCTTAGGGGCTTGAGCACACTCGCTCCCATGCATTGAATCTTGTCAGTGGCCATCTTGACAGCCGCACCCCTTTTTCTCTCACCCTTGGCCTCACCTTCCCCCATAGCTCATGCCATATAGACAGCTCACTCACAAAATTCACTTATTGGGCAAAACCCTAGGTTAAACCAATAGACCCTCCCTTCCTCCCAGCCTTCACCCCACCCTGTGACCTTTTGCTGTATATCTATGACACTGAAACTTGAATAAATTGAAGAGTTCTAGAAACTTTGCCAGGGTTTTTGATTGGCTCTGCGCCTCACCGGGAGAGCCTCTCGGCTGGGAAAGCCTCACAACCAACACCCAGGAGCTGCTCAGATACGATGATTTGGATGAATCCCATGGCTTTACATAATATTTATATAATTCAGTAATCTGTAAGTCAGGGAATATTTCTAGTTTCATTAATTTTGAGGCTAACTACCACTCTTTTGACTATAGAATGAACTCGTTTTCTTGAAAATCTCAGTTCCCTTTGAATTTAAAATAATGTATTCCATCTCAAGTTGTGCTTGTTTTCTATTTTAAAAGATGAAGCCTAGAAATTCATCAGTTTGGTGCTATTGTTTCTGCTTACAAGGGCATTCTTTTAATATTCTCTAATATGAAAAGAAATACAATTTGTTCTTTCTTTCTTTCTTTCTTTCTTTCTTTCTTTCTTTCTTTCTTTCTGTACCAGGCATTGAACTCAAGATTCTGCACTTGCTAGCCAGATGCCAGAACCACTGAGCTACATCCCTGCATGTATGTATTTTTCTGTGATGAATCTGCACAGTTTTCATTGAGATGTCATAGATATTTATGGTTTACAGGATATATTAAAGAATGTTGAACTTGGTAGGAACAGTTGTTCCTATGACCCCTTTCACAGAGATCTGGGATTTCTACGTACTAGGCTTGGAGAGGAAAAAAAAAGAAAGAAAATGAGAGCATGAGGAAGAAGCTCAGGAAAGGAGAATGGAAGGAGGAAGGGAGGGAGGCAAGGAGGCAAGAACAAAGGAGCCTAGCAAGGACAGATTTAGGTTTTCATGCTAAGGGGATGAGAAAAATAATTCCTCCAAATAAATCAGACTGCTTCCTTATACAATCACTTATTAACTCAACATTTTGTGCGATGTTTTCTGTTGAAATCTTTTCAGTAAAATATGTAAAATGTGAAACCCCAGTAGTCTCTTTAATATGCTTTAAGCCTAAAAATGCTGCAATTTTAATCATTTCTTGATTTACATGTTTAATATAGTCATACCTTACCTATCATGTAATGATGAGACAACACCCTCTACGGAGGTGAGAAAACACAGAAACATCCTATGCCGATTGAAGGACCAAGGTGAACAGTGCAGAGGAGATCGAAAAATAGCATGATGTGGGCAGAAGAAAAGCCTCATCAGGGCACCGAGGAGGTGGATGAACTAAAGCTGACCACTATGCTCTGTGCTGAAGATGGAGTGAAACAGCATGAAATAGAAAAGATGGAATTATCATTGATTTGAATAAGAAAAAGTATACAAATTCTATTGTCAGGAAAAAAATAATTATAGCTTCTGCTTTTAGCTTGCTGAATCCTTCTATTTTCTCTTCTTGTTGGAGTATTTTCCCATCTTACTGTTTTTGTTTGTTTTTTTGTTTATTTTGAGACAGTGTCTCACTTTGTAGTCCAGGCTTGTCTTGAACTCAGCCTTGAACTCAGCACCATGGCCATGCACTGTTGGAAGATCGGACCTAGTTCTTGCTGGGCAGGCGATGGTGCCTCTGTGTTAAATCTCTGGTTCTTCTCATCTTACTGTTAAAATCACATTCTTAAAGTGTTGGATTTCACTTTTTACTAGTTTGGTTGTAAAGTAGGCTATAAATCACCACTATACAAAAAAAGGAAACAGGTTTTTTTTTGTTGTTGTTGTTCTAATTTAATTTCCTTCTTCTTAGAACCCATTTGGTAATTACATTAGTGGCCTATTGTGCTCTGGAACAAATATATGACTGTGCAGCTTAAGCCTAAATTGTTTTGATAACCAACTGTAGAAGGAGGGCACGGTTCAATTAAGTTTTCTCCAACACCAGATGCTGAGTACTGGAATATCAGCTACCTTCCGGTCATTTCCAAAGCCATTTGTGCTTGAGCAGGAAAGACGCATATGTGTTTCTTCACAGAGTGGTGGCCAGGGCTGCCCGGTGAACCCGTGAGCCTTGTCCAGTCTGCCACCATCTCCTGGATGCTCTATGGAGAAGCACTCAGGACATCAGTAGCTACTGGTCCCTTCGGCGGTCCCTGAAATCACAGAGCTAAAACACATCTCTCCTTTTAAACCTGAGTGCTTGAAAAGTTATTGAGCAGCAAATCTGTTTATGACTCGGTTGGGAGTGCCGTGAAATTCACTGTGTAAGGTTTCAACACAGACGTCTGCATGAAAATATTGAATCTCTAATAAATCATTTTTAAAGGCTTGTATAAAGGAAACTTGTATTTTCTAAATAGGCAGCTTTGTTAATTTTCTAAATTGAACAAGGAGAGAGTTCTAGGATTTTACTTACAAAGAAACTATTTCATCTCTTTTAAAATGCCTATATTAAATTTTCTAAAATCATTCAGGTTTATAGCATTTACATAGATAGTATCTAGAAACCATAGATTACGCCCGTTGGTGTCTAGTGGATATCAATATAAAAATTCTGTCCTTATTTTAATCAATTAAATCAAACTAGTGTTTTAAAATAATTCCTCAGTTATGGCAGAAAATTTCCTAAAATTTTTGTTTAATTAATTTTATTTGATTGTATGATAAATTAAAACCAGCCTTCATTGGCTGAAGAATTTAGGATATTTAAATTTTTACACCTTAAGAATTTATATAATTTATGTTTCCTGTGGTGGTACTTTTTCTTTCTCTGCTGTTTGAAAATATATGAGATAATTTGTAAGGGAAAAGGAATCCTTTTGGTTCCATTTTGGAATTCCCAGTCCATGACTAGTTTGCTCCTTGCTCTGGGACTTCACTGTGGGAAGGCAGTGAAGGGAGCACGCAATGGAGAAAGGTCCCCTCTAACCAGACCGGAACCTGAAGGAGCACCGGAAGGGCGCTTCAGGAGGACGCAGCCATTCACCGGAAGTCTCCTCAACGCCCGTCCGAGTGCTGTAGAATCAGGGAATACCGTTATTCATGCTCCACAAGGAGAATAGAAGAAAGGGAAAACATTATGTTAACGTCTTCAAATGAAAGTTAAAAAGACACACTAATAAGGAATTTAGGTTTTCTGAATAATTATATTTGAAATTCATTATGTAGTACATATATTAGTCAGAAATCTGCTAGGCTTTCTGGTTCAATAAGTTTGTTTAATGAAAATATAGACAATAAATTGGGAGAGAAGTTCAAGGATTGTCTTTACCTCATTAGAATTGCCCATCATTATGGCCTAAAATAATTATCTTTCACACAGGTGGCAAAATTAATCTTCTGTCATTTGATGGAATTTTTATCTCATGGCTTTTGCTTAATTGGCAGTAACCACTGACTATAGAGTTGAATACTACTATAAAGCTGTTCTTTGATGAAGTTTTGGTCCTTTTACTCTGACATTATTTTGTCCACCAGTTTCTTTTAAAAAATAAATAACCATATCATAGTCATTGATTCTTTTTGTTTCTTATCAATAGCACCAACTTCCCAGTAAAACATACACATACTTATTGTTGCTCTCTATTACTCAAAATGCCTACTTTATCTCTTCAGCCATCTTCTCTAATTCAGTTTACTTTAAACTAAGTTGATACACTGTTATCAGAATTTCAAATGTCTTTTTCTTTGTTCCACAAAATTATTAAGATCTAAATCTTAGTTTATTTCCCTTCCTTTTATGAATTTGCTCATTCTTCTGTCCTCACTTTAAGATAATTCTAAAATTTGATCAATTGAATGTAAAGGGATGCAAATATAATAAAATGCAACATGATATAAATATAATGTTAGAACAACTTAAAAATGCAATGGAATAAAAGCAAAATGGAACAATAGCATATCAAAATTAAGAAGGCCACATGGATCACACATAAATTGCAAATCTCAAGTTCCTCCAGTGAACCTTGCTATTTCCATGAGGTGTGACTCCTCCTGGCCCCCTCCTTTCTCTGGTTTCTGTGCTGTAATTTCGTTAGGCTCCTCAGGTCCCTTGAGGCCTTTATTTTGACCACTGAATCTACACATAAGCACAACCTGGTTTTCTCTGGTGTTTATCAGATGTTCATCCTCACTATCTCCTCGTTTTGATTTACCAGCCCTTATGTTCACATCTTTCATCCTTTTGACCCCTTTTCTTCTTCAAAAAAAAAATTCAACTTATTTTTCCTAATGCATTTTTTTCTATATGGAGGAACATAGGGCAGGGGAAATACATATAAAGTTAGATACTGATCAAGAAAAGCAGAAGCCGTTACTTTACCCATTATTCTTTGTAAATGATGGGATTTTGTTCTCTTCATGGTCCAGTGGCAGGTAGTCCATGGCGTATGTCTGTCTCAGGATCTCTGTCTATGCGGTTTTTATGTTGATGGGCAACACTGCTGTGAATCATGTCACAACGAACACGGTCTCCCCGGTGTCTCTTGTGGTTGCTGACCTCACGCTCTCTGGATGTACACAAAGCAGTGGGATTGAATGCATGTACCTGTAGTACTGGGGTTGAGCTCGGGATCTTGAGTTTGAGCACAGGTGCCTGAGCCACTGAGCTGAGTTCTGGTCAGGGAATGAATGTATGGAACAGAGGGGCATCATGGAAAGCAAAGTATCACCGCATACTTTTTCCATTGTTAAATGTCCAGCTGGAAAAAGTAGAAGAGGGATTCTGGAGGCGCTGAAGAGAAGATGGTAGGGGACAGAAGCGAGCACGTGGATGAAGGTTGAGAGGGCCTGATTAGCACGCTATTTATTAAAGTAGTGCAGTAGATTCTATTTATTTGCCCCATCAATATGTAACAATTATAATAAAAAGAGAAATTAAAAAAGGAAAATGTACACTTCATTAAATTGAAATTATGTAAAAATTATGTGCCAATGTACTTTTTTATCATATGCCTTTCTTGATGTTGTAATGCTTCTTCCAAATCTCCTAGTTATAAAAGACGTAAGAGATAATCCTCATATATTTTAGAGTAGTTCCTACATCTTATAATTTCTGCATCTGCATCTCTCCAGATAATCAAGGAAATTTTTAAAAAGTATTATTTGCAAATTTTGCAAGATTTTACCTAATTTAGAATTATCATGAGATTTACTTGTCTTAGAACTCCTTTGGCTTTGAGTGACAGGAACACAGAGTATATCCCATGGATGTGTCCTGAGGGCGTCACTCAACTAAATGGAGAGGGAAAGAAGTCATCAACCCCCCCAAATTGCCCCAGTTCTCTGCTGCTCCCCACCTGAGCTTTCTTATTCTCTCCATGTGGCTACTTCCTTCCTTCCCAGCCTCCAAATTTATTTTTTACTATTCAACTTTTCACTATACCACATTCCCAGAAGCAGTTAGGATTGATTTGGATGGGGGGACAAGTCTACCATTCAGTTGATTTTTCTGAGTCACAAACCTGAGGAAATAGTTGAGCAGGTCTGGGTTACAGACCCAAACTTATAACAAGACTATGCCTATGATGGGAAGTCTTCCAGAATGATATCACTCAAGTGAGGAAGAAACACTTCTTCCCAAGTGCGGGGGAATATATGTAACTCAAGAAAAGTGAAAATAAATTGTAGGAATCTAGAACATAATTCAGATTACCTTAATATTTCATTTTCAGTACTACATCTCCCCTTCCTCATTTTTGGCATTCATTGATAACAAAGACACAGTGTAAATAACATTTAGGAAACAATGAAGATGAAAAGATGCATCACAGAAATTCCCTGTGTTTTGATTGTACCGCTGTATTGTGGATATAGAAAATATTTTCTTGTGCAGTGGCAGATTCTTGCCTATGGTGTGTATGACTGTGAACACGTCTGTACTTCAGTTTAACAGAAAAAAGAAAACAGAAGAAAGTAGAGCACTGTGAGCCCTCTGCCAAGTTATGACGTTTTACACTGAAGCTTCACTTCTTGTCTCTTGTACCTACATTTCTGTGGAATGGTTCATCCTTTAGATATTGGGACCACAAGCAGGACAAGTTGTCCCTTGGTGCTGTAGATTATGACAGTTGTGTACTAGGATTTGGCCACTCTAGAGGTTGGCTTTTTCTACTGAGTTCTGCCTGAGGCTTAGCTTGACTCTTGTAACTAAAAATTGTGCTTGGCAAACTAAACAAACAAAAAGGCCTCCAATGCTTTGATTGTAAATAGTCCAAAAGGTCCCTGTTTAAAAGATTGCAGTTCAAAAAGAGGTATACATATCAATTTACCTCCTCTATTGACATGAGTGATTCTTCCTGCTTATAGTTTTTGATATAAATAAATATATAACTATATTCTCAAATTTAGAGCATTACTGCCATTAAAATGTTTCTATAGACTGTGATAAATCATTACTTTCAACAAAAGGAGATTTTATAAGACAATAAGAAATGATTATACATATATATGATAATGCCTTCCTACTCAGTAAAGTTAAATTTTGATGCATTATATCGAGAGGGTATTTAATAAATCTTGGATAACCTGCATTATGCAGGCATCTAAAAAACTCTTTCTGTTTTGTTTGTTCCATTTATGAAGTTTGATATTCACTCAGAATTTGATACTGCATATAGAAAAGCAAAATAATTTCTCAATGTGTGGGAATTTTTTTTTCTTTTTAAAAATATGCATGAGGAGTATTATTTGTACTAATACTACACTGCCACCTCGTGGGTGATTAGAGAAAAATCAGTTGCATAATCATCACTGCCCACTTTCCAACACTGGAGATTCCAGCAGAAGCTGTCCTGTCACTGACACATCACGGATGACACTGCTGCTGAGTAAAACTGGCAAACCCATCATGTACACTCAGATTTTAATAGCGTTACCTTTAAAGGCTCTTTGTTGTGAAGTAAATTTTACTGGAATAGAAGAAACATCATTTATCAGGTCCTGCAGGTGACATAATTTGTAGCTACTGTTAATTGCCATTAAACTTAAGCTTTAATCTCTAAAACAAGGAGTTATGATTACATTTTTTACACATCAACAATATCAGATTCAATGTGAATAATTCCACATTATTTTGTCTTATGTACATCCAAGATATCACTTGAAAATATTTTTTATATAATATTTGTCAAACAAGGTACTTGTGTCTTGTAAATTAGTGATGTGGAAAACAGTTTGCTAAAAAGTTAATAAAATTTAAGTATAGAAAAATACGTATCTAACCTGCTGCAAAACAGGTTAGGTAAAACTCTGGAAGACAATGGATTATGGAAAGACTTCTTGAACAAAACCTCTATAGCACAGAAATTGGCAGAAGAAATGAACAAATTTGACCTCCTTCTTTTAAAAATCTTCTGCACAGCAAAGGAAACCACAAACTGAGCAAAAATGCAGCCAACAATGTGGGAAAAAATCTTTACCAGCTGTTTCCCAGACAAAGGGCTACTATCTAGAATATATAAACAGCTTAAAAAAATCAGCCCACCCAAATTTAAAGACCCAATTCAAAAATGAGCATCTGAAATGAATAGATACTTTCAGAGGAAGAAGAAAGAGCAGCTAAGAAGCATATGAAGAAATGCTAACCATCATTAGTCATTCGAGAGATGCAGATGAAAACAACACTGAGATTTCATCTAACTCCACAAAGAATGGCTGCCATGTCAGGATTAGCCAGCAACAAATCTTGGTGAGGCTGTGGAGAAAAGGGAACCCTTCTCCACTGCTGGTGGGAATGTAGACTCATACAACCTCTATAGAGATCAATGTGGAGATTCCTCAAAAAACTAGGATTGGAGGTCCCATTTGACCTAGCCATCGCTCTGCTAGGCATATACATATAGGAATTAAAAGAGTTGTTTCACAGCGACCTATGTGCACCCATGTTTATAGCAGCTCAGTTTGTGATAGCTAAATCTTGGAAACAACCCAAATGTCCATCAACTGGAGACTAGATAAAGAAGATATGGTTCTTTTATAGAATGGAATATTACTCTGCCATTAAAAATGGTAAGATTGAGCCATTCACATGCAAATGGATATACCTTGAGGATGTCCTCATAAGCGAAATAAACAGGTCACAGATGTGTAAATATCATATCTTTTCTCTGGTATGAGAAAATAATTTTGTAAATGAGTTGTAGTAAGTATAGTTGATATTGTGAAGTAGAAAATATTTAAAAGGAAAGAATGTAAGGGTAAATAATAAGGGCAAAATTAATGTGGTAATAATAAAGAAAAAAGAAAACAAAGATTGTGTATATAGGGGGTGGGTGATGCAGGGCGGGGGGGAAAGGGAAAAATGAGAATTGAGTCATGTCATATTCTGGTACAAATTCTTAATGTCGAATGTGCTTATGATGTGTATTCATAATGTACCAATAAAGACCATTTTTTAAAAAAGGAAGCTGAATGTTGTTAGTTAAAAGTAGCTACAGTTTCTGAAGATAAACCAGAGGGCCAAGAAAAGAATGTCGGAATACAGGATCAAAGAAGAACAAGAGAAAAACTCAAAAGAATAAAGTACATTAAAGAACCCCAGTTGAGAAAGAGAAGAGAGAGAGAGAGACAGACAGAAAGACAGACAGAGACAGAAAGACAGAGAGAGAGAGAGAGAGAGAGAGAGAGAAAGACAGAGAGACAGAGATTACCATTATATTGAGGTAAGGACTAAAACCGATCTATTGGATTTCTTATTATAAACATTAGTTGATAAATTTCGGTTGGTAGCAATGGAATGATCATTTTTTTAAATTATGAAAACTTGACATTTGAATCAGATTTTTCCTTAATGGAGTCCTGGTAAGACGAGATGAGAGTTAAAAATAGTTATATGTCTATAGCCTATAAGCAAAACAAATTTATTCGACACATACTGCCTTTAACATGTCTAAAATAATGTTCAGGCATATGGGTAGTTGGTAAAACTTAAATGTGCAACTATTCAGCATTCATGATGATGCTGCTGATGCTGTGTGATGGGTTAATGTCCTCACGATGTCATGTGGTGGGTAAGTTCCAGGCTCTCGTGTTCGGTGAGTTGCAAGCCTACATCCAACTGCATAGGAAGAAGGAGCTACATCAAGTGACTGACAGGGAGTTGGCTCCAGGGCAGATCCATGGGGCAGAAACCAAGGGGTGAGATGGTAGGAGGCGTGGTGCCGGGAAGGCTGAGGATCTCAGAAAACTTCCTTGTGCCAGGACAATTTCCAAGGGTGTCCCAACCTATGAGACAGGAATGGCCTCTATGTTTTTCCCAACTGGTAAAAGACTCATGAATCTACCTCATCTTTTTCTTCCCATTTCTTCTCTTTCCTGTTTTCAGTCACTTGTTTCAGGTTCTAGCCGGTAAAGAGCACCAGACAGCACCTTACTGATGGAATCGGAGAAGAATCATTCAGGTTCTGTGTGCAGCTTAAAGCTTAGCACACCTTTTAGTCTTCATATTTCTCTTCTCTGTACTTTTCCTATGAATTCTGCTCTCCATGATATTTTACTCAGCCTTCTAACTCTTTCAGGAGAAATTAAATATTTGCAACTTGATCTCCCGCTCAAATTGCTACCTAAGCAGTTTACCCTTCTGGTGCTCAGTCTCTCCTCTGTGTTCCCCAGTTGGCCTCTTTTCTCCACCTTGACCTCTGAGGAATTTACTGTTTCTCAGGTGGCTGACAGAGTCCTCAGGAGGCGGATGTGACCCGGCTGTCTCAGCAGTTCCTAACGGAGCCACTGGTTGGGCTACACCCTTCTCTCTAAGGAATCAGTTGACTCACACACTTAGGAAACACTAGGAAGATATCAGTCAGCTCTTTCTCAGGATGAACTAGGGAAGTTAAGAGATTGGCACAGAACAGGAGCCTAAATTGTAGTGTTGTTCTTCAGTTAGATCTCTTTTTCAAAATGTAAGGGAAGTGCTGCAAAATACCTTGGGTTTGGCCTTGTATGGCTCTTTATCTCTTGAAAGGTCAATGAACCATGATACTTAGAGGTTTCAGAGGAAGAGGAAATTGATACTTTTAATAGTCCTCTCCGTAGATGTCCAGCTGTTTCCCAAGAGGATATGACTCTCCCATCTTGTTTTCTAACACTCCAGAGAGACCTACTATTTTCAGAATACCCTGGTTGGGTTACAGATGGGGATCCAGATGTCTATTACCTATTGCTGGATGTAGCCTTTTCTGAGTTCAACAATCAGAATCTAGATGAGAGTGAAAGGAGAACGGATGAGAAAAAAGAACAGGCCAAAATCAGGGCTGCTGCAAATGAGATTGCTTTCAGTACACGTAAACTGTCCAAGAGAGATCCAGGTCCCATCAAGACCTGCCAGAAACCTGCACACTGTGCACATAAGTGTAACAAGCTTCCCCTTGGTCTCTGTTCCTTGTGTGAGGGCCAATGTGACTGACTTGTGTCACTGGGTGATTGACAGTCCCTGGCTCCAGTGAAGGGCCAGGCCAGCCAAAACTCTCATCTCCTGCTCTGATGAGGGATACTGAAGAGGTCCAGGACAATTTGCAGTGCTTCTGTTTGCAGACATATCTCTCTAGAAATAGAGAAAGCCCATGTGACCCATTGTATATTGAATAAGCAATTTACATTCCTGCAGCTTATTTTAATTGTTTGCAACTCCTCAAGGCAGTTTCTCATCCCAGGTAGGTCACTGCCATCATCTGTATGATTCCCAAAGAGACACCTCTAAATTCTCCTTCAGAAATCAAGAGACTGGAGGAGAAGCAAAACCTTTATTCTTGGCTACTGAGGAATCATTTAAATAGCCTTTTCTCGAGAATACAGAGAAAAGCTATAAAGTACCTACACAGGAAATGGTCGCTAAAATTTGTACTGGACTAGTGCTCTACTGCTGTGAACTGCCAGAAGACCTGAGGCTCCTCTTCAAAATGAAAACTCCAGTATTGCTCCAGGTACAGATAAATAAAAGTCACTAATGACTCCAATTCACCATAGATTAAGTAGACATCGATATTGAGACCCCTCTCTTAAAATACATCCATAATGTGGGTGATGTTGCCAAGGCTCCAAGTGATTTATCTAACACCCTTCTTTGGAATACTTACTGCTCTGCAGGAAGTGTGGACATCTGAGCTGCTCTTGCTCACGTTCAGTCTCTACATGACTGGCCTGAGAGTAAAGTTACCCTTCTAGCAATTTCACCAAGTTTTCTCCCATTGAACAGGCAGTTCAACAATCCATCATATACAGACACTAACGCTTTTCTCATTTTATCCCAACAGACTGATTTTCTAACCCAGCCTGTGATTCACGGCACCCTAAGAGTGTCGGAGAGCATGTAACCCCTAGCAGGTGAACTCTAAGACCAGAGTCAGCAGGAAATAGCTATATGAAGACAGAGAGGTATAGTCCCTAGCACCCCAGAAGGAAATATACAGATGTGACATAGGCATACTCATTTTATATTAGCACCATTTCCAAGAGATAAGCTCTAGCAAGAGTCTAAATGTTCACCAAAAGATAAACCGATAAAGAAAATGTATAGAAACATTTTGGAATGAGCTTCATCCACAAAGAATAAACCGGTCAGAGATGTGTAAATATCATATCTTTTCTCTGATATGAGAATATAGAGTTGTAATTGGGTTGTAGTATGTATAGTTGATATTGCGAAGTAGAAAATATTCAGAAGGAAAGAGTGTAAGGGTAAATAACAAGGGGGAAATGAACATGGTAATAATAAAGAAAAAAGAAAGCAAAGATTGTGTATATAAGGGGTGGGGGATGCAGGGCAGGGGGAAAAGGGAAAAATGAGAAGCAAGTCATGTCATATTCTGGTACAAACTCTTAATGTTGAATGTGATTATGATGTGTATTTATAATGTATCAATCAAGATAATTTTTAAAAAGGAATAAGAAAATCATGTCATTTTCAGAAAGTTAGGTGGAAATTGAGGAGCCAGGGATTTAGTTCAGTGGTTCTGGCCTCTGCCTTCCAAGTGCAAGTGAGTTCAGTCCCCAGTAATCACATACAACAATGCTGGGCATGGTGATTCACGCCCACCAGCAATCAATACTATGTACCACAGTGCCAGGCATGGTGGCTCATGCCTATAATTCCAGCACGCAGGATGCAGAGGCAGGAGGATTGCTGTGAGTTCAAGGCTTGTCTGACCTACAAGGTGAGTTTTAGGCCAGTCTGAACTATAAAGCAAGACCCTGTCTCAAACAAAGCAAAACAAAACAAAACAAAAACAAACAAACAAACAAAAAACTGAAATCATGACATCGAATAAAACAATTCAGATTAAAAAGTTAAATATAACATGACTCCTCTTATAAAAGATAACTAAAGTATATGTAAATTATAAAGTAAATAGTAGGGCTGGGGCTTTAGCTCAGTGGTTCCAGTGCCTGTTTTGCAAATGGGTTAAATTCCCAGTAACCTCAAAGAACAATGTTGGGTGTGGAGAGGTGGCTCATGCCTGTAATCCCAGCACTCAGAAGGCAGAGGCAGGAAGATTGCTGTGATGTGAGTTTGAGGCTGAGCTCAGGGCCAGCCTGAACTTCAGAGACCCTGTCTCAAAAAAAAAAAAAAAAAAAAAAAAAAAAAAAGGTAAAAGGATGGAATGAAGGTAGGAGACAAGAAAGTCCTTTTGGGATCTAGGTAGGAAATAGGTTACAGAAAGAGGTAAAGGTATTGAAAATGATGAAGAGGGCTGAGGATTTAGCTCAGTGGTTCTGTGCCACGCCCCCGCCGAATAAGGCGTGACAAAATAGGGACTGGGGTCCCGGGCGGAAGACCCCTGTGCTTGAGGCTTGAGGCTCCCCAGGCCTAGAACCTGAGTTGAGTATGCTTCGCCAGGAGGCGCGCAGTTAGCCCAGCAGTATGTAAAAACAAGCCACTTTCTCCCTTCTAAACTATTCTGTTTTTCCCTGTGAACTGTTCTGTGCTTTCTCACCAAGCAAAAATAACATAAGCAGAAAACACCTTATTAGACATAATAGTCTCAGCTGAAATAAAATTAACATGGCCACCTGGCAAAAATACATCAGCAAGTACAAAAAAAATAAATTAATGTTTACATAAAATCTATGGAAACAAGGTTATAGAAATAGCAAAAATCCATTTCCTTAGAAAAGTTGTGTACAAAACACACTGATCTACAAGAATTTTTATGGTCATGGGAAAATCATCACTGTCTCACACGACCTTACACAATGTCAAAATGATTAATCACTGCTCTGTTTCTGTTCTTGTTTTTTCCTTGAACTTTTGTCAACCTGTAACAATCACCCTTATTTTGCAAAGCCAAAAAATCATATATAAAAAGAACACAAAAGGCCTAGTAAATTTGCAGCAACATCACAACCTCTCTTGTGTTCGTGTGTTGTCTGTCCATTCCGACTCCGTTCATTCCTGTCTTCGGCGATCCCAGACCCTGCACCGCGAGCAGTCGCCGACAGTTCTGGTGTCTGCCTGGCCAGCACAAAGCCTTGAGTTCAGTTTCTAGAATCATATACCACAGTGCCTGCTGGGCGTGGTGCTGGCTCACACCTGTAATCCTTGCACTCGGAGGCAGAGGCAGGAGAATTGCTGCAAGTTCAAGGTTTCCCTGGGCTACAGGAGGAGTTCAGGGCCAGCCTGAAATGCCAAGTGAGACCCTGTTTCAAAAAAAAAGAAAGAGAGAAAATTATTAAGATATATTACACATATATACTAATTTCACTATGAATCTGAGGATCATGTATTATAAACATGCTAATAATAAAAAGTAATGAAATTTTTAAAAATATGGATTTCCATTTTTCTTTGCTTAATTTTCTTTCATACATATAAGCATTATACATATATATCACTTTAGTAAGTATGTATGCGTCAGTCATACTAGATACTCAGATTGGGGTCCTGTAGGGCATGGGGGGAAAGGTATAGAAGTGTGCTTCTGTAGGTTTTGGAACAGAGAAACCAATAACTAATACATACATATATAAAAGCACAGTGGTAAAAGATGATGTGTATATCATACACACGCACATCATATACCTGCTGTTTCACAGTTTATTTAATTTTATTAAGGAAATGTCATTCTTTGTCTCAACTTTTAACGCATATGACTTTTAGTGGCAGTTTTTCCTTCTGTCTTCTATTACTGACTGGTAAAATCTTCTTTTCTAATATATTTAATTATGTAGCAAATCATGGGCTTATTTGTGTTTTATTTTCAATAGAAAACCTATTAATATTCTCAGAAAATGTTTGTGTATGTATGACTTTTTAAAAATATTTCAACAACAGCAGCACTGAAAACGAAACATTACAGTGACATATTAGTTTCGATTGAAGTTAATTTTTATTATATTTAAGAATTTAATCAATAATATTTAATACTTCTTATGAACTCAACGCTCAGTTCCTCGTGGTGTGTTATTCTTTTAGGGAACTGTTGTGAATTCGTTTCAGTTTAGAACCTTTTCATCTATTTTGAACGGACTACAGAATCTGTTGCGTGAGTTTAAAGTGTATATCCACGTAAGCTCCTCCCGGTCCGCTGAGCTCCCCAGGCGGCCCGCCATGTTGAATGCAAAAGTCCTGCCCTGTTGTCACCAAGGTTCTCCACCCTCTCAGTTCTTGTTCTGAAGTCCACAAAGAATGAAGTCCATGAACGCAGCCTTGGGGAATGACCCGGGTGTAGTTTATTAGGAAGTGCAAAGGAAAACTCTTGCTAGCAGGAGGGGCCTCCAGGGCAGGATGTTGTGGCCAGGTTGTATCCAAGGTTTTATACCTATTCTTTAGAAAAAGGATGAAACAATGTGGTTAGGCCTCTTCCCTCATCCTTCAACTTCCCCGGTCTTCTCTCAGGTCACCCATAGCATTGCTTTTGCAAACAATACGTTGCCAGGTTTGGCTAATCTTTTCCCATCAGAAGGATGGAATTTCCTGAGCTCCAACTTCCCAGGCCTTGTCCATTTACTTGTTGAGGCTTTTTTGTTGTTGTTGTGCCCTGATTTTCTCAGGGCTTATTTCAGTTCGCTCAGATTCTAGCCCAGGCTTTTGTCTATTTCCTGGGCTCACTTTTAGCTATTCGCTGTGATCCTGGGAGATACAGTCATGAACACACGTCATTTGTTCAAGCTCTAACCCTCCATGGACTGTCTTGGTGCTATGTGTTACAAGGTTATTCAGTTTAAGTGAGGCTATAACCAGGGCATCTTAATCCTCAAAGGATGATGTCTTCATACAAAGAGACGCCAAGTCCATCTCTCTCTACCATGCTAGGAATCAAAAGAAAGCTGTCAGCTATAAGCCAAAGAGAAAACTAGCTCAAAAACTTGGCTGGCTCCTTGGCCTTGGACTTCCTGGCCTCCAGAACCACAAGAAATAAATTTGGCTTATTCAGGTCACTTGTTCTGTGTGTTTATCAAATGTTACCTGTCTCTTAGCTTGGAGGTAGCACATGAGTCTCCTCTCCGTAGTGACTGGAACACCATCACAGTGCACACGCTGTGAGTTTGGGCCCCAAACCATTTGTAGTGCTTAACTGGACCTTTGATTTCTTAAAATTGGACTTCACTAAAAATCTAAGACCCACTTGACGAGGAGGTGCTCTTTGTCTATGACCCTGAGGCCACCTGGTTCTTGCCTGTGGGCCTCATATGGCTTTCACCTCTTACCTGAGCATTAGAGGCCTACGCCCTGAGTCTCAGGCCAATACTGACATGAACTCCTCATAAGGGACCACAAAGTCACCTTCATCTTAAACTATGGTTCTCTTTGATCCTTTCCTTTGGTATTTGAGTTTTTTATGAAGTTCTTTTCTTCAATTATTATAGTTTACCTACCATTTCTTCTTGTGATGGCATGAGGACCTGTGTGTATCACCTGAGTTTGTCACTGTGCTAAAAGTTCTTCATACACCGCTTTTCAAGTTTTAATGCTTTTACAATGTTGGCAGTTGAAATGTTGACTAATGAGAACATATGGTGCTGTCAGTATGACAATAGTGTGCTACTTAGAATAAAATCAATTATCTATCACAATTAATCATCCCTCCTTTCAAGCAGAATATGTACCACATGGCTTGGCATACACTATAAAATGTGCCTCAAGTTCCAAGTCTGCTGGAAAAATGTGGCAGGGTGGCAGACAAATTGGGCAACTACTGACAAGACAGAAAATACTCATGACAAGGGGACAATCTGTAAAATCAGATTTTCCATGGTCAAATGGATCAGAACAAATCAGAAGAAATATTATGAACTTTGATAAAAATAATGATAATTTAAGTCAGTACTGCTTTGTTTCTTGATTTTTGTTTTTTCTGTTATTTTTTTTCTCCAAAGCAAAATTAGGATATCAAAATTTCAGAATGAAAAAAATGTTCACTATATGCTACGCAGTCTAGCATTTTTGTTGTTGATCTTAAGTGTACCTATTAAGTGTAATTATTGACTGATATTTTGGAGAATGAGACTAGAAAAGGGATCTCAAATGAAATCGTGTTAATACCTTGACTTTGGCCTTTTAGCTTCCATAACTGCACAGAAAAGGAATCTCTATTTGGCTATTCAGTTTGTGGTATTTCATTTATTTGGCATATTTTCAAATTTTATTTTTTTTAAAAATTTAAGTTTGTTTTGATATAATTAGAAGAACAGGAATTATTATAATTAGATTTTGGGGCACTGGGAATGGACCCCAAGGACTCTCTGTTTAGCTATATCCCTAACTCTTTATTATTTTGAAATTTGAGATGGAGGTCTTCATAAGTGCCAAAGGTGCCTGGAGAAGCGTGAACTTGTGATCCTCTTACATCAGCCTCCCAGAGTGCTGTAATACTATGCTCACTCATTCAATTATTTCAAATTAAATACTTTGGTAGCATTCAGTACACTTACTCTGTTATAAAACCACATCTCAGGCTGGGAATGTAACGTGGTGGCACCACAACTGCCTGGCAAGCACAATTTAATCCTCTGTATGGCAAAAACAATACAAAACAAAACAAACCCATCACCTCTATTTGGATCCAAAACATTTCTATCACAATAAAGTTAAGTTCCTTATACTTCATATAGTTTGTCCTCATTTCTCCCCTCTTGCTTCGTAAGACTGATTCTATAATACGTGTGGAATTTTAGTGAGTTAGTATAGGTCATGTGGGTGGATTTCACATCTTACATTTGCAATTCCAGGCAGTTATGAGAAAAATATAAAACTACAAAAACTAATTTCTTTGAAAATTATTACCTAAGAAAAGAAAGCAAGTCAGAGAGATTTTCCCCTCCATTGTGTTAAGTTGGTCTGGTCTTTGAGCTAAGAAATCACGATACAGACTAACCACTGGCTTGCTACAACTTCTGTTTATTCCTACTCCTTGCAAATGAGCATCCACAGGTCCTGACTTGTGTTTTCCATTTTCAGTTCTATTTTGTTCACTGTGTTGTTTCTGATGCCTGCACAGATGCCTGCAGAGGACTTCCAGAGCCCTACACCTCCACTTGTAGGAATTACTATCCTATTGCATAGAATCTGCTGTGAGCTAGGCCTGTTTTCTTTTGCTGGGACTGAGCTCACTATAGAGAACAGATTGCAAAGAACTCTCCAGAGGGGCTGGAGATAGGAGCTAGAAACAGAAGGAAAAAGAAATGTCAACAGCATGAGTATCTTGGCCATTTACACACTTTCTTGTTGTTTGAGTATTGCTTTGATTCCCTCGCTTATGTAGCACTTCTACATGGTTCATTGTTCCCACACATGCACAGTTTTATGGCTTACGTGGTTTATCATGCCCATGCCTTGGTCTACTGCAAAGCTTTCTTCTATTCCACCTTCTACTAAGACCCAGAAGCATTTTGGGCCACCTAGCGGATGGGTCAGAGCAATAACCAAAATGTGGAAGGTGTTTTCCAAAAAGTCCAAATTCAGCAGGTGTTGTGCTTCCATCTTGATTTTAGGAGCTGACAGATACAACTTCTGCTTTAGAAGGGATGTCTCAAGACGCCTCACACCAGTAGGACCCTGGAAAATTCACGAGGCAGAAGAACCCTCAGAGTATGACAGAGTAAACTTCCCACTCTCCGACATGCAGCTGTCTTACCAATCAGTTACAGCAGCTTCAACTTCTTGCTTCCCTAAATGCACTCAGCAGAGTATCATCAAGATGATCAAATAGCTGTATGTCTTATCACCAAATCATTATGAAACCGGGGATGCAAAAGTTAAAACTTTTGGGGCAATGAGAATGTATTCTTGGGCCTACACAGCTGAAATGAAGAGATATGTAACGTCAAATATTGACAGAATAAAAGAAGTCATATTGATGATTGTGTAACATTTACCAGGGTAAGTAGCAAAAGTTACAGTTAGAATTAAAACCTGAGTAAGTTTAAGATAATTTTTGGTCATTCTTCAAATTCATGTTGTTGCTACATAAGCAAAACAGTTAAGTTGAACAGAGATGTGGACCACCCTGAATCCATTGAATCTTCGATGGTGTCATTTTATGTGTGTTGTTTTACTGGGATGTAATAATTGATTTTTTTAAAAAAAATTCTAGAGATAGTTGTTCTTTAACTTTCTTAATTTGATAGTATAGTTGACCAATTCCATGGGTCAGAAAACTAATGTGGGTCAGTCCTGCCTGCCAGTTCCTGATTATATCTGTCCCAGTTAGGTATTCTAAAGCTAGGAAAATATGCCCAGAATAGATTTGGAGACTACTAGGTTCACTGAAAGATAGACTTGACATTAGCGTTTCACCATTTTTCTGACCTCATTGGTGAACTGGTGAACCACATTTCTGCTCTGAGTTCTGAAACTAGTTTTATTTCATAACCACTGTCCAATAATCTCTCAAAAGCTTGCTTCTATCCTTTTCCACAATGTAGTCAACTGTGTAAAATGCTTCAATCCTATTAGGAAAGGCTGAGAGAGAGACTTTCAATATAAAGTTCTGGCCATGTTTCATGTTTACTTCCAGAGAAGTCTCAGCCTCTCCTTTATTTAAAGGATTATGGATCTATCAATTAAATCAAGTTTGAAAATACTGATTGAGGAGTCATCATACATTTTCTGATTCAAATTAGTTCCTCCATTAATTTGACCTGGAATTTCTGTGTTTAAGAAGATGAATTAAAAATTTAATAACATGCCCATCCATTTCACTTTGAGGAACACTAAAGCTGTGGGCACCTTTGAGCCCGATTGTTCTAATTCTGCTCTGATCCAGTTGTCTGCAGTCAGGTCCACCTTGCCTTTGTCACTGATCCTGCAGCACCTGGATCCATGATTCCCAATGCACTTAAGGGTGTCATTTCAGTGATGGAGGCTCACACTAATTTCTTCTCTACAGAGAAGAGTAACCAGGAATTTCGTCTCCTTTAAAAATATATTCCTCAAAGTCATGGGAAAAATGCATTTTCCTGACTGACACTGGCCTTTTATCAGGGTCAATACATCTTATATCCACTTCTATTCTCACATTCCAATCCCCTTAAGCATTTAAATAACTAATGTATTATATCATGGAGGTTTAATATTTTAGCTGAGTGTAATGTAGCATATTTTGGTCCATGCTTTAACCCTTCATTCAAAAAATTATTAGATGCCTTTCCAGTTCTTGACCTGTCAGAGTTAATCTAAAACTTCTACATGGCCAGTGATAACTCCGATATAATTAAAGTTTATTTTTGCTATAAATTTAAATTTATGTTAATATATATATGTATATATATATATATGTATATATATATGTATATATATATATAGTACTAAATGATGTTTCAATATATATCTATGTTGTATATTTAAATTAATTGAAATACCTATATCTCCAAACATTTATCATTTCTCTACATTAAATGTCAAAATCCTTGCTTTTAGCTTTTTGAAATGCACAGTACACAGTCAGTATCTCATTTGCCTGTCAGATAGGACTTCAAAACTTGCTTTTCCCTAACTAAAACA
>PVIR01015991.1:0-37486 GCA_004026965.1 Petromus typicus
CTGAGCTCAGCCTCAAACTCACATCACAGCAATCCTCCTGCCTCTGCCTCCCGAGTGCTGGGATGACAGGCGTGAGCCACCACGCCCGGCACTGTGGTATGTGGTACTGGTTGCTGCTGGGTGTGGGTCTCCACACCCAGTATTGTTATGTGGTTACCGGGGAATCGAACCCGGGTCCTTGAGCTTGCAAGACAGGCGCCAGAACCACTGAGCTAACTCCCCGGCCCTTAATCATTATTTTTTTGTAGCTCCCCTGAAAGGAGATCCACAAGCAAGTCATTCCTGTAGACTAAGCCATTACAGTATATTTTAAAGGTGAATATGTAACAAGTGTTAGAAGTAACAAGTAAACACTGACTGTTACTTAATGAATACTTATTTATGAATGACTGAAATATTACTCAACATCATCCCACTCAAAAACAATTTCAGGAGGAAGCAGATACAGAGAAAGCAACTTTAAAACCTGCAGAAGTTATAAATAGATCACTTATTAAAGCAAATAAGTAAATAAGCCTTAAAAAAGATGCCTACATATTCATCAGGGAAAATGTAATTTATTCTTTTTTTTTTTTTTTTTTTTTTTTTTTTTGAGACAGAGTCTCGCTTTTGTGGTTCAGGCTGGCCCTGAGCTCAGCCTCAAACTCATATCACAATCCTCCTGCCTCTGCCTCCCGAGTGCTGGGATTACAGGCGTGAGCCACCAAGCCTGGCACTGTGGGATGTGGTATTGATTGTTGCTGGGCGTGAGTCTCCACACATAGTATTGTATGTAGTTACCGGAGAATCGAACCGAGCCCTTGCACTTGCAAGACAGGCACCAGAACCACTGAGCTAAATCCCCGGCCCAGGACAATGTAATTTAAAACAACCAGAAACTACTATACACTTATCAGGAAGGGTAAAATCTAAACAAGAGCAACTCCAAATTCTAGGTCTGGACTTCAAAAGGCATCCCCTGGTGGTGGAAATACAAAATAGTGCAGCCACCCTGAAAGACAGTCTGACAAAACTAAGGATACTATTATGACATAATCCAGCATTCAAGTTCCTTGGTATTACCCAAATTACTTGAAAATTTACAACCACACAAAAACCTGATATATGAGTGCTTACAGCTGTTTTTTATATGAATTGCCAAAACATGGAAGCAACTAAAGTGCCCTTCAAAAAGTGAACCAACTGTGGGCTCTGAAAATAAATGCTCAGGACACCAAAAAAAAAAAAAAGACAGAAGAAACTGGCCAAGACAGCATATACTTGTAATTTTACTAGTGAGGAAGGCTGAGTCAGGCAGATGACAAGTTTGAGTTGAACTTAGTAAGATCCTGTCTCAAAATCAAAATTTCAAAAATCTGCTGGGGACATATACCAGTACTTAATCAACCCTGTGTTTGATCCCCCAGAACAGCAAATAGAAAAACAAAAAACAAAAAACCAGAGAAACTGAAATGCACATTACTAAGTAAAAAGGCAATATACTTATTATATGATTCTAACCACACAACATTCTGGGAAACACAAAAATACAGAGGCAAAAAAATAAATATCACTGCCAGGGATTTGAATGGAGGAAAGGACAGGAGAGGCACAAAGGACTTTGAGAACAACAACAAAAAAGAAACAAAGAAACCTATTCTGTATATCATAAACGTGGATAAACATCATTGTACATTTGCCAAAACATACAGAATGGACAAGACAAGAGTATCTAACATAAAATATGACCTCTGATTTATGATAAAGTGTCAGTGCTGGTTTATCAATTATAACATGCAGGGGGGATGTCGAGGAAAACGCTGAGGTGCTGAGGTGAAAACTGCCTTTTGTTTTCTTTTGTTTTGATTTCTGAGGCATGGTCTTGCTGTGTATTCCAGGCTGACCTGGAACTCGCTAGGATTCCTCTTCCTGCCCCAGTCTTCAAAGGGCTGGAATACAGGCATGAGCAACCACCACACCTAGCCTTATAAACCTACAGTTGCTTTAAAAAGCAGTCTTTGTAGCCAGGTGTGGTGGTTCACGCCTGTAATTCCAGCAACTGAGGCAGAGGCGGGAGACAGAGGCAGGAGGATCACCATGAGTTCTAGGCCAGCCTGAGCTACACAGTGAGTTCAGGGCCAGTCTAAACTACAAAGTGAGGTCCTGTCTCAAAAAAAACCTAAAAACTAAAAAAAAAAAAAAAAAAGTCTCAGAGAGAGGAAAAGTGAGAGAATACATGCCTCTGAGGATAAACAAACATTTGGGAAGCAAAAGAAAATTTAAAGAAATTTACAGGAAAAGCATTTTGGAAAAGAAAACCTTTAATAATAAAAATGTAATTCAAGGGTTAAAAAAAGGTCCTGGAGCCCTCCTACATTACTGGCAGTAATGTAAAATGATATAGCCACTTGGGCAAACAGTTTGGCAGCTCCTCAAAATTAAACATGAACCAGTCATTCAACCCAACATATATACCCAAGAGAACTGAATACACAACCCCACCAGAAAAAAGTTACATAAACGTTCATAGCAGTATTACACCATACACAATGATGCCAATAAATACAAACCATCCCAACATCCATCATGGATAAACAAAACGTAGCATGTCTATACGAGATTATTAATCAATTCTTGCAAGGACTTGAGTTCAATCTTCCCGTATGGTAAAAAAAAGTATTATGCAACTCTAAAAAGATATATAGTACTGACACATCCTACAATATGTATGAACCTTGAAAACATCATGCTAGGTAAATGAAAATGCCACTTGGAATACTGTTTACAAGAAATAGGCAGGGGCGGCCAGGGATTTAGCTCAGTGGTTCCATCATCTGCCTTGCAAGCACAAGGTCTTGAGTTCGATCCCTGGTAACCACCTACAATAATGCCAGGCACGATGACTCATGCCCACCAGCAATCAGTACCACATACCACAATGCCAGGCATTGTGACTCATGCCTGTAATTTCAGCACTCATGAGGTAGAGGCAGGAGGATTGCTATGAATTCGAGGCTTGCCTGGGTTATATAGCAAGCTCAGAACCAGCCTGAACTAGAGAGACCTTGTCTCAAAAAAAAAAAAAAAAAAAAAAGCCAAAAAGAAAAAAGAAATGTCCAAGAGCCGGAGATTTAGCTCAGTGGTTCTGGCTTCTGCCTTGCAAGCACAAGGTCCCAAATTTAATCCCGAGTCCATAACCACAAAGCACAATGCTGGATATGGTAATTCACACCCCTAATCCCAGCAATCAGTACCACACACCACTATGCTGAGTATAGTGGCTCACTCCTGTAATCCCAGCACTCAGGAAACAGGCAGGAAGATTGTTGTGCGTTCGAGGCATGCCTGGGCTACATAGAGAGCTCAGGGCCAGCCTGAACTACAGAGCAAGACCCTGTTTCAAAAATAAAATGTCTAGAATATCAACTAAAAAAATGTTCAGAACAGGTAAATCTCACAAAGAGAAAGCAGATTACACTGGTTAACAAAGGAAGCAATTAAGATTAACTGCTAATAGATACAGGGTTCCTACATGAAGTGTATGAAAATGTTCTGAAATTAGACAGTGATATCTGACACAACATAATGAATACACTAAAAACCACAGAAATGTATACCTTAAAAGGCTGACTTTTATGTTGTGTGAATTACATCTTAACTTTTGTTTTTGTTTTGGTTTTTTGAGATGGTGTCACATCATACGGTCCAACCTTCTCACTTCAGTTTCCCAAATGCTGGGATTATAGGCATAAATCACCAAATCCAACATCTTAAAATTTTTAAAACTGTGGGTCAGCTGGGCATGGTGGCTCACATTTATAATCCCAGCAATCAGAAAGGAGAGGCTGGAGGATTGCTGTGAGTTCAATGCTGAACTCAGGGCCATCTTGAACTACAAAAGTGAGACCCTGTCTCTAAAACAAAACAAAACAAAACTCCGAAAGAACCTGGGCCTGATTTTTTTTCACCAAAAGAATAACAAAGATGGACAGGCTCCCAATCACATTGTATTACTTAGATCCTGATTCAAACAGTTTAAGTGAAAAATCTGGAAATCTGAACAGAGAATATAGTACAGAAGTACTTTGATTCACAAACAATTCTTTTTTTTTAACTTTTCTTTTGAAACTGAGTCTCGCTTTGTAGTTCAGACTAGGCCTGAACTCAGCCTCTAACTCAGCAATCCTCCTGCTTCTGCCTCCCAAGTGCTGGGATTTACAGATGTGAGCCACCACGCCCAGCAGTTCCTATGTGGTACTGACTGCTGGTGGGCATCAGTCACAACACCCAGCACTGTTGTATGTGGTTACTTGAGATTAAACCTGGGACCTTGCACTTCCAAGGCAGGCGCTGCAACCACGGAACTAAATCCTGGGCCCACAAACAATTATTTCCATGATTTTGGTCACATCTGAACTGTGAGCATATGAATCATGGAAAGAACTACGTTCATGAATTGAAGTACCACTGCAGCTGGGGATGAGGAGCAGTGGACAGAAGTGCAGATAAAACAAACACTGGTCACAATTTAAGATGAGTTACAAACTGTAGTCAGCCACATTATTATTTATGTATATGCTTTCAATTCTTCAGAATGAAATATACATAATGCTCTTTTAAAGAGAGGGAGGAATGGATGGAAAGAAACAGGAAATTACCCCCGAAAATTCAGACTAGAGAAATAATCTGAGTTAAGAGTGGTAGTACTTAAAAGGAAAGAAATTAAATCAAGGTTATTTTCCCTAGATCAGTGGTCTGGCATTGTGGATAGTCCAGGGAGGGAAAAAAAAAATTCCTTTTTTGAGAGAGGTTTTGTTATATAGTTCAGGCTGACCTTGAACTAATGATATAGTCCAGGCTGGCCTCAAACTTGTATTGATTCTCTAGTTTCAGCCTCCCAAGTACTAGGATTATAATCATGTGCCATCAAGTCCAACTTTGGCAAAAAATTTTTACCCTTCTAAAAACAAAACAAAGTAAAAACAAAATGATAAAAAAAACTTAATAACTTTCACCATACACGCAAAAGAAGTTATAATACCCCCAAATTAAGTCACTGAATACAAGCTACTTTAGGTCAGAGGGACTGTATTACATGGCCCATACTTTAAATCACTACAGTTCAGTTCACATAACTTTCTTTTTTTTTAGGTTTTTTGAGACAGGGTCTCGGTTTGTGGTTCAGGCTGGCCCTGAGCTCAGCCTCCAACTCACATCACAATCCTCCTGCCTCTGCCTCCCGAGTGCTGGGATGACAGGCGTGAGCCACCACGCCCGGCACTGTGGTATGTGGTACTGGTTGCTGCCGGGTGTGGGTCTCCACACCCAGTATTGTTATGTGGTTACCGGGGAGTCGAACCCGGGTCCTTGCGCTTGCGAGACAGGCACCGGAACCACTGAGCTAACTCCCCGGCCCAGTTCACATAACTTTCAACAAAGTTCTTGTCTGCTTTAGAGCCTCTGCTGCTTCCAAATTTTTTTAAAAGGGATGGGGATGTAGCTTACTACGAAGGCCTTGACAGAAATTAGAGAATATTTGTAATTATTCAAGATCCCATTGTATACAAATTTATCATCACTATCTATTCTCTAAGCATATGGTTAACTTGGCCATTTATAGCAGGTATTTTATTATTTCTAGCTCCATAAGGACAAGGCCTTTGTTTTATGTGTGTGTGTGTGTGTGTGTTTTATATATATATATTTTATATAAATATATTTATATATTTGAGTACCTTGTATATTCAAATATATTCAATGAAAAAAATACTTATGCTATAAATAAAGCTCAGATACTGAACATATACAGAGGGACTATACACTGACTACATATCTGTCTACCTAGTGTTTGGAAGGATAGTGGTAACATTAATGATAATAGGGAATAAACAAAAATGAACACTATAGTACATTCTGTGAGGGTAGAAGAGGCAAGCATTTGAGAAAAACTGAATAGATGTACTGAATTAGGGGAAGAAAAGTTAAACAGGAAGTTAGAAATGTGCTTGAGACATCTGGAAGCCAAAAAATGTACTGGATAAGAACACAGCCTCAGGATGCAGGCTGTTTAGCTTTAAATCCCAGTGATTCTTCTGCCTTCTAATGCATGATCTTAGGCAGATTACTTAACCTCTGACCCTCAATATGGAGGCTGGGGGATTGCCAAACCTGTTTGGTTATTTTGAAGATTTTGCAAATACTGAAGCATTAGGCTAACAGCAAACAATAAGCAACAAATGTTAGGTAATAATAAGATGGTTAACAGTAAAAATCAGATTTCAGATGAAATATATACACTGAAGAGCCAAGGATTTAGCTCAGTGGTACCACGCCTACCTGGCAAGCACAAGGACTCTTCCCATCCCTGGTACCACAAAAAAGAAAGAAATAAAGAAATATACACTGAAAACACAAGGGAAATAGAACCCCAGGTAATAACTGTGAACAAAGAACCATATTTTAAAAAGTGACAAGCAGATCTTAACGGAAATGGAGAATAAAGAGGAAGCCAAAGGAAAGGATTGAAAAAGAAAACAGTACAAAGTATAGATTTAGTATATATGGTCTGTATGGCCTAAGAATCTAGTGCTTTCAGGGTTATGATTGAGAAAAGTTTCTATAAATGCACAGAAAGAATGAATCCATTTTATGCTAAAGGTTGTTACTTTTTCAATTTTTACATGAAATTGACACATGACACCTAGAAAAATTCAAGGAACAAAAATTTGAAGAGGAAAAAATTTTACTACATTTCGTTGTTACGAGCATTGCAAAAATGGACACTAAGCATTTAAAGGGGAAGAGAAGAACAAAAAAGCAGACTATCTGGAAGTTTATGAGGAAGAGAATTAAGAAAACTAAACCCAAGACAAGTGTGGTAGCACACACCTGTAATCTCAGCATTTAGGAGGCTGATGTGGGAAATCACCATGAGCTAGCTCAAGGCCAGCAAGAACCACAACTCTACAGCCATAGTTCTTAAACCCACCCCCAGCTTCAAAAAGAAAATAGGAAGCCAGGTGTACTATTGCACACCTGTAACCCTAGCTTCTAGGGTGGCTGAAGCAAATTCAAATTTAAACCCAACCTGGGTAACTTAGTGAGACTCTGTCTTAAAATTTATAAAAAAGGGCCAGGGATTTAGCTCAATGGTTCCAGGTAACCACATACAACAGTACCGGGCATGGAGACTCAGTCCAGCAGCAATCAGAACCACATATCACAGTGCCGAGTGTGGGGTCTCACGCCTATAATCCCAGCACTTTAGAGGCATAGGCAGGAGGATTGCTGTGAGTTCAAAGCTGAACTCAGGGCCAGCCTAACTACAAAGTTAAGACCCTGTCTCAAAGAAGGGGGGAAAAAAAATTTTATAAAAAGACTTTTAAGGTCTGGAGATACAGATTAGTGATGGGGCATCTGCTTGATGTGCCAAAAGCCCTCAGTTCAATCTCCAGCACCAAAACAATGGAAGGAAGGAAGGAAGGAAGGAGTAGAGAATGGATGGATGGAAGGAAGAAAAAAACCCCTAAACTTGTACACTCTAATTCTACTAAAAAGTTTGACTATTATTGCCATTATTTCAACAGAAAACAGTAACAGCAACAACATAGGCTTGAAATCTTAGACAAAAGGGAGTGCTTTTATGAAAAAAAAATCACTAGAGTTTTGGGGGGGTTTTGTAAAGTCATAGTAGATTCATAAAAATCTTGTCATGAAAAGGAACTCAGGGGCCAGTGATGGAGCTCAGTGTTCCCATGTTTACCTCACAAACACAAGGTCCTGAGTTGATCCCTGGCACCAGAAAAAAAAAAAGAAGAAAAAGGCACTCGGGATCTTCATACCCTTACTATAGATTAACCTACTGACAATAAAGAGTTCAAAGTTACAGATTTTCTCCCTTAGAAATAAAAAATTAACCAAACTACCTTCTATTAACCTGAAAATCTTTAGACAGCAACAAATGTTATGACCAATCTGTGTGCTGAAGTATGCAAACAGAAATTAAAACTTTTTTTTTTTTTTTTTTTGAGACAGGGTCTCGCTTTGTAGTTCAGGCTGGCCCTGAGCTCAGCCTCCAACTCACATCACAGCAATCCTCCTGCCTCTGCCTGCCGAGTGCTGGGATTACAGGCGTGAGCCACCACACCCAGCACTGTGGTATGTGAGTTCTGGTTGCTGCTGGGCGTGAGTCTTCACGCCCAGTATCGTAGTGGTTAACCGGGGATCGAACCGGGTATAGGTATGTGGTTACCGGGGATCGAACCCAGGCCCTTGCCCTTGCAAGAAAGGCGCTGGAACCACTGAGCTAAATCTCCGGCCCTAAAATTTGTATTTGCTGGTTAACTAGTAGTTTTATGATGACCTGGACTATAATTTTCTATATATCTGTATGCCATACTTCAAAATTTTTATTAGTTATACCACATGTCCACTGATGGCAAAGAAATATTTTGTGTATAACATGGGGCCGGGGATTTAGCTCAGTGGTTCCAGTGCCTGTCTTGCAAGCCCAAGGACCTGGGTTCTAACCACATACCATACTGGGCATGGAGACTCACGCCCAGCAACAACCAGTACCACATACCACAGTGCCGAGCGTGGTGGCTCACGCCTGTAATCCCAGCACTCAAGAGGCAGAGGCAGGAGGATTGTGATGTGAGTTGGAGACTGAGTTCAGGGCCAGACTGAACTACAAAGTGAGACCCTGTCTCAAAACAAAAAAGAGAAATATTTTGTATATAACAAATATACATTACTTATCAATATATTATTTATATTATATATTATAATATATATATTACTTAATATATATTACTTATCAGCTATGGAAAATATAAGGACATATTTGGTTTTTTTGTTTTTGTTTTTTTGGGTTTTTTTGAGACAGGGTCTCGCTTTGTGGTTCAGGCTGGCCCTGAGCTCAGCCTCAAACTCACATCACCGCAATCCTCCTGCCTCTGCCTCCCGAGTGCTGGGATTACAGGTGTGAGCTACCACGCCCGGCACTGTGGTGTATGGTACTAGTTGCTGTTGGGCGTGAGTCTCCATGCCCAGTATGATATGTGGTTACCGGGGAATCGAACCTGGGCCCTTGCGCTTGCAAGACAGGCGCCGGAACCAATGAGCTAACTCCCCGGCCCCATATTTGGTTTTTGAGACAGGCCAGACTCGCAACTCATAGCGATCTTCCTAACTCAGCCTCTCAAGTGCTGAGATTATAGGTATGTGATACCACATCCAACCAGGATATATTTGTAAATAAAAACATCATAATCAGGTGGTCCAGGCAACATGTTTGACACAATTATAAATCAAACTTCATTTCTTTAAAAAATGTTAAGGAGACTAGAGATGTAGCTCAGTGGCATCACACCTACCTGGCAAGTACAAGGTCCTGGGTTCAATACCCAATACCAGAAAAAAAAATACTAAGCAGCTGAGGGGTACCACAAGGCCCTGAGATCAATCCCCAGTACTCATGTTTTAAAAAAAAAGAAGGCTGGGGATTTAGCTCAGTGATTCCAGCGCAAGTGCAAGGGCCAGGGTTCGATCCCCAGTAATCACATATAACAATGCTAAGCGTGGAGACTTATATCCACCAGCAATCAGTACCACCATACAGCACAGTGCCGGGCGTGGTGGTGGCTCACACCTGTAATCCCAGCACTTGGGAGGCAGAAGCAGGAGGATAGCTGTGAGTGCAAGGCTGAGCTCAGGGCCAGCCTGAACTACGAAAGTGAGACCCTGTCTCAAAAATAAATAAATAAAAGGGCCAGGGAGTTAGCTCAGTGGTTCCGGCGCCTGTCTTGCAAGCGCAAGGGCCTGGGTTCAATTCCCCGGTAACCACATAACAATACTGGGTGTGGAGACCCACACCCAGCAGCAACCAGTACCACATACCACAGTGCTGGGCGTGGTGGCTCATGCCTGTAATCCCAGCACTCGGGAGGCAGAGGCAGGAGGATTGTGATGTGAGTTTGAGGCTGAGTTCAGGGCCAGCCTGAACCACAAAGCGAGACCCTGTCTCAAAAAAACCTAAAAAAAAATAAATAAATAAAAATAAATAAATAAATAAATGAAGGCTAAGACAGTATAACCAAGTGGTTACAAGGGTGGTACTGAAACTACCGTCTTTGGAATCACAGAGTCCAAGTTTCAGACCACACAGTCCAAAATTTATAGCTGGAAAACTGTAGAGAAGTTATTTAACCTATTAAAAAATTGTGTCATCTGAAAATAGGAGTAATACTAACCTCATAAGATTAAGTGTTGAGTTAAAATTTGTATGTAACAGGAACAGCCAAAAGCCACAAATAGTGGTTTTTTAAGTGCTATTATAATCAATCCACATCTCTAGAGGATGAAGCAATGGATAGGATACTTGCTTTAAAGTTGCATAAGTAATTTTGACTCTGGTGGTTAGCAACCATAGTCCCTTAAAAATGCCTTAGCTGGATGCTATGGAAAAGCAGCATCACAGAAATAAGGAAGCTTGGGCCAGGGATTTAGCTCATTCTTGCAAGTGCAAGGACCGGGTTCGATCCCCGGTAACCACATACCATACTGGGTGTGGAGACTCACGCCCAGCAGCAACCAGTACCACATTCCACAGTGCTGGGCGGGTGTTGTGGCTCACACCTGTAATCCCAGCACTCGGGAGGCAGAGGCAGGAGGACTGCTGTGATGTGAGATTGAGGCTGAGCTCAGGGCCAGCCTGAACTACAAAGCGAGACCCTGTCTCAAAAAACCTAAAAAAGAAAAAGAAATAAGGAAACTTAAGTTATGATTTAGCTCAGTAGTAGTTCTGGCACCTGCCTCACAAGCAGAAGATCAAAAGAAAAAAAAAAAAAAAAAAGGATGATCTAATGGCTTCGCTTCAAATTTCTAAGATATACTTTTATCCCAAATTATTTATATAGAGATTAGAATCATACTGCAAAATTCCATCTTATTATTTTTTCCCAAACTAGGGAAATACTCCATGTTAAAATTGTGCATCAGGGTCAGAGATATACCTCAGCGTACCTGCCCCACAAGCACAAGGTCCTGAGTTTGATTCCTGGTACCAAAAAAACAAACAAAACAAAACTGTGCATCAAAATCAGGTATACTTAAACCTCTCCGTGTTCATTATTGAATAATTCAATAATGGACATTTTGTGGGCCTGAGACTATATGTAATAATGATACAAAGGTATCTTATTCCTCTGTGATCTTTCTTAAATGGAAATCTAAGTTTACAGGTGAAACTTCATTACACCACAAACATTTTTATATGTACATATACATTTTTAATATGTATCTCACAAGCAATCTTATAGACTGAAAGCACCTAAAACAAATTCAATTTTCTAGGCACAAACCTGAAACTGTTACTCAATAAAACATTTAAAAGAAACATACACACACAAAAATCCACATTTTATTCTGAGAGAAATGTCTAGGTAATACTGTAACAATAACTTTTCAAGGACCAAGGATTTAGCTCAGCACTTCAAGCGTCTGCCTAAGTTTGATCCCTGGTACCCAAATGCCACAATACTGGATGTGATAGCTCATGCCTGTAATCCCAGCACTCTGGAGATAGAAGCAGGAAGACTGCCAGAGTTCAAGGCTAACTTGGGCTACAAAGTGAGTTCAGGGTCAGTCTAAACTACAAAAGTGAGACCTTGTTTCAAAAAAAAAAAAAAAAAGTTTTTCAAAACGATCTTAAATCACTGTATCACAGCTACCAGGTAAATAGATCATCTGAAAGTTAGCAAGCAAATAGAATCTTCCTCAATTGTCTTTTCTTTTACTAAGGCAGAAATTTTTTTTTTTTTTTTTTTTTTGGAGACAGGCTCTCACTTTGTAGTTCAGGCTGCCCTGAGCTCACTGTGTAGCCCAGGCGAGCCTCGAACTCACAGCAATCCTCCTGCCTCTGCCTCCGAGTACTGGGATTACAGGCTTGAGCCATCATGCCCAGCACTGTGGTATGTGTTTTGATTGCTGGTGGTTCTGGGTCACCATACCCGGCACTGTGGTACGCGGTTACCAGGGATGGAACCTGGCTTCTTGTGCTTGCAAGGCAGGCACTGGAACCATGGGGCTAAATCCCTGGCCCAGAAAATACCTTTATTAATGTAAAGGTTTTATTAATTTAAATTTTCTAAGCTACTAATATCAAGCTTATAAGTGACAAATATAATGCTAAACTGAAGAGTGTTAAAATAAAAATTTACATACAACAAAACAAACTTCAAAAATCTTATCAGAAACTGATGATGTATTAGGAAGCCATAACCCTAATTTTTAAAATAAACGCTTTCCTAACTTCTGCACTCACAAAGAAAATGATGTTTGCAGCAATCAATGTACTTGAAAGCTATATACCAGCAACTATATAGAGCCTAAGTACAGGATTTCAAGGCAGACTATACACAAGTCATAAGCAATTTTGACTGACAGTTACTGAAAATTGTATTTATTAAACCTCAATGGTATAGCAAAGCAAAAGTTTACAATATCAAGTTAACTGAACATATCAAAATAAGTACTTTAGCCCGGCATGGTGGCATGTGCCTGTAATCTCTGCACTGTGAAAGGTTGAGGAAGATTCCAAATTCAAGCCTAACTTGGACAATTTAACAACTTTGTAAGACCTTATCAAAAAACAAAGAGCTGAGGATGTAACCTGGCACAAAAGCCCTAGGTTCAATCTCCAGCATCAGGTAGGGGAAAATGCTTAAGTCTTCTTACATTTCTTAACCACTTTGTAAAGTCAAAAATTTATTAGTTCAAAAATCAAACGAGGTTATATATATATTTGAGGATAGCCTTTCTACATGAATTTAATCTTTCTTTCAACGCTCCATCGTTCCTAACAAGTCACCATGTGGTTTTATGATAATCAATAATACTACCTAGTGACATCTTAAATAAACAACAGGTGTCACACCATGTTTTTTCTTCTCAACCTAAATTCTCACCGGAAAAGAATTTTAAAAGAAATAGAAATTGGGGCCGGGAATTTGGCTCAGTGGTTCCAGGGCCTGTCCTGGAAGCGCAAGGACCCGGTTTCGATCCCCTGTAACCACATAACAATACTGGGCGTTGAGACTCACCCAGCAGCAACCAGTACCACATACCCCAGTGCCGGGCGTGGTGGTTCACGCCTACAATCCTAGCACTCGGGAGGCAGAGGCAGGAGGATTGCTGTGATGTGAGTTTGAGGCTGAGCTCAAGGCCAGCCTGAACTACAAAGCGAGGCCCTGGCTCAAAAAAAAAAAAAAGAAAAGAAAAGAAATATATCAAAGAAATTAAATCATCACTTCGAAAAGACGCAACAATTCTGAATGCAAGACATGTGCCCTATACTACTAACAAGTTCCAAACGTTAGGTTATCGCAGCCTATCGAAAGTTCACATGAAGAGCGACGAGCTCTACTAACTTCTGTACTCACACAGAAAACTACTCAATTACAAAGGGTCCTGTGGTTCTCTCAATTACTATGTACATTTAACTTTGCTTTAAGAGTTAGTATCATGGGGGAGGAGCTATCCTTCAGACTAATGTTAATTCTCAGTCCTTCGACAAGTAAAGCCCAGAGAATCTAATTTGGCTTCGTATCGATTAAAGAAGAGTGGAAGGAGGGAGGTCTAGAGAACAGTACTCTCTAGAAAGAAAAAAATAAAGTGTTCAGCGCGTCGGTGAGCCAGAAAGCAACTAAAAGGAATGCAAGTGAGTAAAGCCGCATCCCAGTAGGTACTCGAGAGTTGACGGTGCAGTGAGAACTTCACCAGTCTGGCGCAAACTCTTGGGCCTGACAGCAGGAGCGAGAGAGAAGTGCGGCTGTCAAGGGGCAACTCGGTTCCAACTCGCGGAGGCGGGGGCAAGACAGGCCAAATCGGGGAGCAGGGGTCCGGGGGAAGGTGGTGACATGCCACCCCAGTCGGTCTCCTCGGCTTCCCAGTCTCAACAGGAATCAACAAGAGCAAACACGCGCCCGGCAGCGCCGCGCCGGACTCCCAGAGAGGAGCCCGGCCCCACGCCGTGGCGGAGTCCCGGCAGGCCGCCTCCGGAGGAGCCCCCGCGGACGCCATACTCAGTCAAAATGGCTGCCCCGAGGAAGCCCGCACCGCGCAGCTAGCGAGGGCCGGGAGCAGGCGTCTGCGGGAAAGGGGGAGGGGGCTCGAGGAAGCGCGCCGCCGGGACCGTCCCCGCCCGAGGCGCAGAGGTACGTTCCCCTCGGCCGCCCCGGACGCGGGCTGCGGCCGGAGGAGTCCGGGCCCCACCCCCGGCCGGGAACCCCGCCGCGGCCACCGCGCTGCACACCGACCCCGGCCAGGTACCTGCAGTTCGGCCCGCTCCACCTCCCAGTGCGCTCGCTCCATCTCGAACCGAGCCCACTCGTGCTGGATGTAGTGCAGTATCCCCGGGATAGTGTACTGCTGCGGCCGGGACAGCTCGGGGCCTGCCGGGGGACCCGCGCCCTCGGAGGTCGGAGGACCTCCGCTGCCCGCCGCTCCATTGCCCCCTGGCGAAAGGCTCAGGTTCCCCCCTGGTCCCTGCTGCTGCCGGGGAGGGGCCGCCATCCCCGGGCCGCCACCACCGCCTCCGGCAAGCTCGTCCATTGTGTGTGGGGCCCCGGCCGGGGCGTAGGGCGAGACGCCGGCTGCTGGGGGAAGGGCCGGGCAGGGTGGCCCCGCACCGACGGCGGGGCGGAGGCCGGCCGGGAGAGGGGCGGGGAGGGGGTCGTTGCTGTGTGCCTGCCGTGGGTCAGAGCAGGGAGCTGCCGGCCGCCGCCATTACGGTCCCTCCTCCATCTGCCCGCCTCACTCACTCACTTTGGGGAAAGGGGGGCCGCGGCGGAGCGGGGGAAGGGGCAGGGTTGGGAAAAGGAGAGACGCAGGCCGCCGCTTCGCACAGCCTGCCGGGTAAAGAACCCGCTGCCGCCATTCGCTCGATGGCCAAATAGAGTCCGGCCTCACCCTACGCAAGCGCACTGTGCACGCTCGGTCGTCACCAGGGGGCGGGGCGAACTGGGGCACCGCCCCCAGGCCGGCTTGAGTGCGAGGCGGGGTAACCGGCGCTGGGCTCGGACCCAGGCTTTGGGGAGCGAGGCTGGCTCCAGCTCCGCGCAGCCGTCATCTCCCACCGGCCGCCCTCAGGGCCGCTCTCTATCCCACGGTGTCTGCCTTTGGAGCTGGATTGAAGCCCTGCTTGCTTCCGGCTGTGGCCGGCCCTGGGTTCCTAATGTTCCTCGCTCGTTCTTTGCCTGTTTCAAGCAGTCCCAGAGGGTCGGGCCTCTTTCTCTGCCCGTCACTCGCTGCGTCTCCGGTCTCTTAGCACTGCTTTCTGGGATTTGGGAAATGTTCTCTTTTGGCAAATAGCCCAGCTCCTTCCGGACACGGTGACTGATTCCTGGGCTCTGGTCCCGTTTCCGTGCACCCATCCGCCTGTCATAACTTGTCCCCCTCTGTGTTCTTCTCAGATGGTTTGTTGTAAGAATTTGAGAGAGGAGCAAGAGCGATTTTCTTTTTTCCTTGGGAAAAAAGGGAGTCTGGAATCCTTCAGATCTTGAGGATCATGGATACAAAGAAAACAGATAACTTGGAAGAAGGCTTAACAATTTGATGTTTTAGAAGTGAATGAGCTCAAACTTAATATTTATGGTAGGATGTTTTTAATCGAGATAGAAAATATGGGAAAATATGTGGTAGAGCGCAGAGGTTCGATTCCCACAATGCTACCAAAAGAATTGTTTTGCTTTGTTTTGTTTTTTGAGACATGGTCTCCCTTTGTTGTTCAGGGTGACCCTAAACTACTAGGTCACCTGGACTGATCTACTCATAGCAATCCTCCTTCTGCCTCTACCTCCTGAGTACTGAGATGACCGGGCGTGAGCCACCACAAACTGCTAAAAAGATTTTTTTTTTTTTTTTTTTTTTTTTTTTGAGACAGAGTCTCCTAGTTCAGGCTGGTCCTGAACTTAGCCTCAACTCAGCCTCCTGCTTCTGCCTCCTGAGTGCTGGGATTTCAGGCATGAGCCACTATGCCTGGCACTGTGGTGTGTGGTACTGATTGCTGCTGGGCTTGAGTTTCCATGCCTAGCATTGTTGTGTGTGGTTACCGGAAATCGAACCCCGGACCTTGTACCTTGCGCTTGCAAGGCAGGCGCCAGAACCACTGAGCTAAATCCCTGGCCCAAGAATTTTTTAAGTAAGGAACAAATACTGTAATTACAACAAAATCCTAAATGGACAGCCAAAGATGTTTTCCTGGACTATTAAATTTTCTTTTAATGAAATAATATACACATGCCTGTAACCCCTTCACTTGGAAGGTTGAGCAGGAGGATCTCAAATTAGGACAGCCTAAGTAGACTGTCTCAAGACCCGGTCTCAAGAAAAAAAAAAGCCAGGCGTGCTGGCCTATAATCCTGTCATTCCAGAGGCTCAGGCAGGAGCATCACTAAGAATTGAAGGCTAACCTCAACTACACAGCAAGACCCTGCCTAAAAAAAAAAGGCCAAGGATTTAGCTCAGTGGCACCTGGCTCTCAAGCGCAAGATCCTGAGTTCAATCTCCCGTACCAGATAAAAAACAAAAGAAAAATGGACTGAAACTGCCTGAGTATTAAAAGTACAAACCGGGGAATTTAGCTCAGTGGTTCTGGTGTCTGCTTTGCAAGCGCAAGGTCCTGAGTTTGATCCCCGGTAACCACATACCACAATGTCAGGTGTGGTAGCTCACACCTGTAATATCAGCACTCGGGAAGCAGAGGCAGGAGGATTGCTGGGAGTTTGAGGCTGGCCTGGGCTACATAGTGAGCTGAGGGCCAGCCTGAACTACAAAAACGAAAATGAAAGGAGACAGATTGTTGGCCTGCACTGTAATCCCAGTACTGGGAGTTGAAGGCAGGTGGATCACATTCAAGATCAATTTAGGGTCTACAGTGAGTTTTTTCTGGAATAAATAGGGAGCCCCTATTCAAAAGAAAAAATACAAGAGCTGTAAAGTGTTTGCTTCTGTTGGAGTGCTTTCTAGACTATTCAGTGTACTTTGTGTCCATGACTCCTGACACGGCAGTGAGTTTGTAGAATTTTCTTCTGTGTACAAAATGGGTTCTCTCCTCATTGTCACCCACACCCTACCGAACTGGAATTTCCTACCCAGTCTGTGGCTGAGTCATTTCCTCTGTTTAATCTCACCTTTGAAACATGCCATTTCTTCTATCCTTTCACCAATCCTGCTCATCCCTTCCCCTTGCCCACAGAATCTCCTCATGCCAAGCTTCAGGGACCCCTATTTTTCACTTACTTATTTTTGAGTCAGAGTTTTGCTGTATAGTTCAGGCTCACTTCAAACCCACTGTGTAGCCCAGGCTGGCCTCAAACTCCTAACAGTACTCCTGCCTCAGCCTCCTGACTGCTGGGATCACAGGTGTATGCCACCATTCCATTAATATCTTTGATCTGTTTAGATATTATTTTTCCCTTTCTCATGGCTAATCTTTCACATCTGTGTACTTACTCTATTTTTGACCGGAGATGTTTGTCATATTTTATTTACATATACTATTATGGGCCACTTAGAGTCATATGCTTGGATTCATTTGCTTGCCTCTGACCAAAGCAAAGGAGACCATTAAATCAAAGCTAAGTTCAAGGATATAGAGGCCCCACAGCACCCACATCACGATTTCTCCATGGACAAGTGTGCTGCAGGGGAAAGAATACAGTGAGATGAGAGACCTCTCAGACTTGCCCCATTCCTTTCTAGATCCTGCCCCCTCCCTCATTTCCCTGTGGAATGAAGCAAGAGTTTTACTTTTTCATGCCAGCACCTATGTACTCTTCCATTCATAAGGACTGAGGAGAGGTGATGATGTCAAATTTATGATATAGGCCTGAATAATTTCTTTTTTAAAGATAAGGTCTTACTACATAGTTCAGACTAGCCTTGAAGTCACTGTGTAGCTCAGGCTAGCCTGGAGGTGGTGATCCTCCTGCCTCAGCCTCCTGAGTGCTGGCATTATAGGCATGCACCGCCATGCTTGGCTCTGAAGAAATTTAAAGAAGCCACTTATCTCCAGGGTGGTGGAGGGGATCATACCTTAATGCTCTGTTTTTCTGTACAGATTACAGTATTACATTAACAAAATATGTGGAGTCCAGACTTTTTCTTTTTTTGAGGACTGTATGGTTGAGGCTCTCCTTTAACTCACTGTGTAGCCCAGGCTGGCCTCAAACCCACAGCAATGCTCCTGCCTCATCCTCCCACGTCCTGGGACTACAGGCATGTGCCACCATGCCCAACAGTTCAGGCTTTTACATATACCGGGAATAGCAAACAGAAAGACACTTTCCGATAACTGTCTTTGAGAACTAAATACTCTTGTAATTTCTTATCTAAGTATACAATTTTTAACCATTGGCCACGTACAATACCTGGCATCGTTCTATAAAATGGTCCATAAACACTACTTTAGTCATCATCTAAAACACTAATCATTAAACACTAATTTTTGCATCATCTACGAAAGTTGTGATGTGTATTCTTATCTCCTTGGGCCCTGAGGTACAGAGAAAGCTGAAGGAAAGAGCCCTGGGCCATTCTCTTGTTGAGTGTTTATTAATACATATTTGCAGTACATATCAGCCCTTGATCCTGTAGCAAGTCCTTAGTTTCTGGAATTGCTTGCCACTTCTATATCCCCGAAGGTGCATGAGTATGTATATGGATATGAGACAAAATCTCCCTTCACTGTTTTGCTTCCTACTATTCGTGAATGGGCCATTTGCACGGTTGGTAGTTCCAGAGGGGTTCAGTACTCAGGAAAATGACAAGGTGTTTCCATTTGTAAGCAGGGAGAGAAGATATAAGAGACCTGGGGAAGATCTTTGAGCAGCGCTGACTTATGTTCAAAACCAAAGGAGCAGAGCGAGTACAGAGGACTGAGAGGCAGAAGCGAAGGGAGCAGCTTTGACCTGCACGGAGGTTTAAACTGCCAAATGCTCAGATGCTCACTGCCCAGGACAGTAATTGCCCGTGACTAAGGAGGTTACCAGAATACAGGCAGGGTGCTGGAATTGTTCAAAACATGTAGATGTACAAAAGAAAAGGGAAAAGACCTCTATGGATTACAGAAAATACCTACAAAAACCTTTAAGAAACTCAGAATACTACGTAAAATTCTAGTCCAGTTTCATTCCAGAATTGTCTCCTGGGCATTTGAGTCAGAAACAAGTAGGCTGTGGTAATATTATAAACTAGCTAATATAGAGATGCCAAAATTGAAAAGGATTTAAAAAAAAAAAAAAAAGAAAAACAATGCCTGGAGCCAAGTCCCTCCTGGACATTGGCTAAATGGGAATCTGCAGGTCTGTACACAGGAGAGAAAAATGACTGGAAAATGTGATCAAGTGGGAAACTGCCAGAACTTTCCCAGGTAATAATTTAACATGCTTGGAAATGTGGTCTGTCTCCGGTGGGAGCAGCAGGGAGGATCTTCAAGAGAACCCACGGACAGGTGGCCAGGGGTGAGAGTTCCCTTCGGAGGACGTCCTGTGCCTCTTCTGATGCCGGGACCGAACCCAGAACTGCACACCTAACCTAACAAGTGCGTCCGGCTGAGCTCCGTCCTCAGCTCCTGGAAAAAGTTTTAACTTGGCAAAATTTTCACAATAACAATAGATTTTTTTTTTAAATGACGGTAATCTTTAGTTTTGTCTTTCTGTGCCTAGGCCAACCTAAAGTGCAATTACTCCACAAAAAAAGATGGAAGAATTCTTTAGATCATTTAAAAATAATTCCAATTGCACATTTTTTTTCATTATGTTTCAGGTTTAGAAGAGCACTGTGGATAGACTTTTGGAGGTGGTTTGACATTTTTCCTGTTCAGAGATTGAGTATCCTTTGGACTGACAAAGGCACAGGCTCAGTGTTACAGCTGTAATCTCCTGTTTACATTTTACTACTGGACTATATTGTGAATTTTTTTTTTTAAGTGATTCTGGGCAAAGGGCAGCCAAATACGCAACTTAAAAGGCCGTATTCTACCTTGACATCTCATCTGAACTCGGATGCTATTTGCTGAGTAGTGTTTTATTTTTTAGAAGTAGAAAGGAAGACTAGCTCTACTCTCTGAAAGAACAAATCAGACTTGAGAATTTTAGAAGTAGATTTACCCACAAATATCAAACATACTATCAAAGTTACAATTGAGTTTTACTCTCCAAAGTTACCATGTTATCAGATTGGCCCACTTCTCAGGCATTTTAAGCTCCATGTTGCTCTCAAGGAAAAGTGACTAATCTGTTAGAATTGTGCCTTTTCATGACTTCCTGGCCAAGACAGAAACTGCCAAAATGTACGTTGAGCTAGTCAGAGCTTTTGTACAGACTGCACCTGGTCAGAGCTCAACTTATTCTAGTGAAGGGGGGGTGGAAGTGCGCATTCTCTGTCCTCCCCTAGCCAGCACTGAATTACTCGTCTGGAGAACTCTGAGTTAATGACATGAAATGAGCACATAGGCGCTATAGTCAGACTCACTGAAACTGCGTCCTCCCTCCCCATTTTCCTGAGTGACTTTGTCAAGGAGGTCTTTACACCTGTAAAGGGAAGGAGGAACAGGCCAACTCACCAAGCTGTGAGGAGGACGAGTGAAGCAGGTGAAGTGTTCGAAACAGCACCTCCTAAGCTCTGTGGAAATGTCCTCGCTTCCTGAGTTGGTGAATTGAGTTGTTGTATGAGCATAATCCACAGACTTTGGGAGTCTTCCGTCTTTATGTAATTGTGTATTTAGATCATTATTTATATTTATATCATTATTTCATATTTTCAATGATAATCCAGTATTGTAAAGTTCAAATTGTTCCGGATTTGGCTCCCAGATTGTCTGCCTGTCCATATCTCCTTTTAACAGCTTTGTCGAGATATAATTCACAAACTAGACGGTTCACTCACTCATATTATAAAATTCACTGACCGGCTGGGGATTTGGCTCAGTTCCAGCGCCTGTCTTGCAAGCACAAGGGCCCGGGTTCAATCCCCGGTAACCACATACCATACTGGGTGTGGAGACTCAGGCCCAGCAGCAATCAGTACCACATACCACAGTGCCGGGCATGGTGGCTCATGCCTGTAATCCCAGAACTCGGGAGGCAGAGGCAGAAGGATTGCTGTGATGTGAGTTTGAGGCTGAGCTCAGGGCCAGCCTGAACTACAAAAGCAAGACCCTGTCTCAAAAAATAAAATAAAATTCACTGACCATTCTGTGCTCACGTATTCTGCATATATCCCTCCTGCCCCTTCCTACTTAGATACCACCATTGAAATCTCTACTCGCTGAGCCTGAATCTGTTTCCCACCTCCTTAGAATGACCTGTTCTGTGCAGTTGATGTAAATGGAGTTACAAAATATGCCACAACTTTGTGACTGGCTTCTTTCATTTAGCAGTGTTTTCAAGATTCATCTATCTAGGCTATTTTTAATCTTTATTTAGATGTTCCTTTTACATAGTGATAGGCCATGTGAATGCAAAATTTGGTGTCCTGATTTTGTGACATAATATTAAGTATTTTACATTCATTTTCCATTCTGCATAGTCTGCATGAATATCCTCTCCCCCAGCTGTACTGACAGTTGAACCCAGGTAAGAAAGAGCTACATCCTGGCCCTTTATGAGGCAGCTTGGCCCATTTGCCCAGGCCAGGCTTGAATTTGTAATCCTGCTGCCTCAGCTTCCTGGGCCCTGAGCTGCAAAGCCACTTCAACGGTAAATGACATCAGTCTTGTGTTTCCTTGACATGAACATTTCACAACTGGTACAGTGTTATCTGGGTTTGTTCCACATTCCACTTTTTCTCTCTCTCTTTTTTTTTTTTTTCCCAGTGCTGGTGTTGAACCCAGGGAGGTTCTACTATGCAGCTTATCTCTAGTCATTTTTTTATGTTTTGTGTTGAGACAGGTGTTGCTAAATTACCCAGACAGGACTAGAATTAGAACTTGCAATCTGCCTTTTTCAGGCTCCGTAGGCTCAGGTATTCAGGTAGAAGCTACCATCCCCTGCTCATGCTTTACTATTATAATGCTGTTACAAACACTTTTGTTTATACTAGGTGCTTTTACAAAAAAAATTTATTTTCTTTTTTGCAGTACTAGGGATTAAACCCAGGGCCTCACACATGCTAGGCAAGTGCTACATCCCAGCCAGTGCATACAGATTTTTAGTTATACCTTAGGATAAATTCTAAAGACTGAAACTATGAGAAACTGTCACCATGCCAAGCAGAAGGACATAGCAAGATTCAGTGTGGTATCCTGATGGGATCCTGAGACAGAAAAAGAAAATTAGACAAAAAGTAAGGAAATCTGAATAAAATGTGGACTTACTGTATCAATATTGCTTATAAATTATAACAAATTACTGTGCTAATGTAATAGAGGAGAATGACAGTGGAAATAATAATAATAAAGGGCACTTGGGTATGAAGTGGATGGAAACTCGTTGGGGGGGGGACCTCTGTATTTATTGTTGCTATTTTTCTATAATCTTAAAACTGCTGTAACAAGATCTATTAATATTTTTTCAAAATAGGCCTCAACTAACATATCCCAACACTTTACTACTAATGATTCTAAAATATAAATGTTGAAAGAATTTCACAGTGAATTCCCATATATTTACCATTTAGGTTTTACCATGAACATTTTATTACTCTTATTTTGTTGTCTAGCCACTTGTTTATCTCTGTTCAACCATTAATTTATTGTATGAGGCTGAGCATGGTGACACATACCAGTAATCCCAGCATTTAGGTGGGTGAGGCAAGAGCATTGCTATGAGTTCAAGGCCAGCCTGGTCTACATAGTGAGTTCAGAGCCAGCCTCAACTACATAGCAAGACCTTGTCTCTAAAAGAAAAAAAATTATCTTAGGTTTTTAGTGTTTTTGAAAGTAAAGATATCAGTACACTTCCATTACTTTAGCATGAACATCATTAATTACTTTTAATTTTTTATATAAAATCCACTTATAATAAAAGGAATTATTTTTAAATATTTATTAATACATTTGAGTTTTAATAAATCCATACATCTGTATATCACAGATCCTCACAACTGCAATTTATTTTCTGGTGGTACAAGGAATTGAAATCCAGGCCTATGCACTTAGCTATATCCTCAGCCCTTTCTATTTCTTATTTTGAAACATGATCTTGCTAAGTCACTAGGATGCCCAGGCTGGGCTCAAACTTATGATCCTCATGTGTAGTGTTGCAATTACAGTCTTTTGCACTGTGTGCCCTACACAACTACATATTTTAAGAAAAGAAATTTTATTCAAAAAACAGTATATACCACATGCAGTAGGGTAACCAGAGAACCTCTGTTGTAGATATATAACTATTTAGACACTGGGCCACAATGTAAAATCTCTCTTCCAGTCATATTAAAACCCTACATTAAAATTCTGGTAGAGTATCTTGTTTTTTGAGACAGGGTCTCACTTTGTAGTTCAGACAGGCCCTGAACTCACTACTAGCCTCAAACTCTTGGAAATCCAACTTCCTCTGCCTCCCAAGCATTGGGATTACAGGCAGGAGCCACCACATCTGGCACTGTGATATGTGGTCCTGGGGATCGACCTCAGGACCTGCGCTTGCCAGGCAGATGCCAGAACCACTGAGCTAAATCCTTGGCCTACTAGGATCTTAATCCGTACTCAAATATTGGTTACATAGTTTATGGACAGGATAACTGACCTATACTAACTTCTTTAATCCTGAAAACCTAGGAAATAGATGCTGCTATTATTCCCATTGTACAGGAGACAGCTCAAAAAGATTAAACCTTTTGTTCAAGGTCACAAAGTTAGGAAATAGTCAAACCTTACAGGCAATCTCTAGTTCACATTTGTTTTCTGTTGGGCTCAATCCTAGGCACTGCTCTACCATTAAACTACATCCTATATCCCCTGTGCTTCTACTTTTTTGTTCTGAAGTGGGCTCTAGCTACTTGCCAAGGCTGGCTTTGAACATACAATCACTCTCCCTCTGCTTCCCCTGTTCTGGGATTACACATATGTGCCACCATACTTGGCCTACTTCATGCTCTTGACTATTAAACTGTACTAGAACTCATTTTCTCAGTGGAAATTTGTTTTTTAACATGGACAGCTTTATTTTAATCCTTTTAAGGAGGCACAAAAGGAAATGTTTTTGTCTGATACTACCTTCACATTTGTGTTTATCTGTGTATGTTATGACATTTAAAGTTTGTGAGGTACATAGTAAGCATTAGGAGCTAGAGGAGATGTCAGCCATCACCAAATATCACTTCCAAGCTGAGTACAGTGGTGTGTGCCTATAATCCTAGCACTGAGGGAGACACGAGGATGGAAAGTTAAGAGTCCTGCCTGAATAATTTAGCCAGACTCTGTGTCAAAATTAAAAGAAAAAAATATATACATATATAAAATATATATGGTGATATTTCAATTGTTGAACAAGTCCAAGTTCAAACTATCTCCTACTCAAACAGCAGAATTTGAAAAAAATCTTCCCAGTATTCATTACTTCGATAAATAGTCTGACCTGTAAAAACCTATAAGGTCAGAGAGTGAATCGCATATCATACCTTTCTCTTTTTTTTTTATTTCTGAGATAAGGTCTCCCTAAGTGTCTTAAGTTCCCCATCCTGGTCTGGAATATGTGATCCTCCTGCCTCAGCCTCCCAGAGAGTGCTGGAATTTTATGGACTATACCAACATACCTGGCTACTCTATTTTTCTTCCGATGATTTCTTTGATATTTTTCAGATTAATTGTAGAGCAGCATTTCAAAAGCAGATACTGGCTTGATCACTGTCAAAGCTACCCACAATTAATACCAAACTTAAATGACACTCAAGACTCAGGGAAGCAGAAAGGAGACATCATAAACACAGTATCCTGAGTCAAGAGCACAGAACTGGGTATTTTAGTCTCCATCTCTGATTACCAGTTCTCCTGTCTGCAGACTAAAGGGTGTGCACAGGAAGATGAATCATTTAAGGTGCAGAGTGCCCCTCCCTGCTTCCTCACCAACCACTCACTGTAGTCATTCATGGTATCCTTCTCTTGTGAACCTGGATCGAGCTTCAGCCTCCTCCCCAAGCAGCGGGTCCTGTTAGTCACAGCTGACAGCCAAGCTGGAACCTATTTGCTATCTCTGGCTATGACAACCTGTAAAGACTCTTCCGCTTCTAACTCCCAAAATACACTACCAGAAGAATGAAAACGCCCAATTTAGAATGTTCTTAAGTCTTTTCAGTATCTCTCTTCTCTGGCTATCAAGTTTATGTCATGTGGGATCCCAGGGCACGAACGTGCTCCTGTCATACTGTGTGACCAGTCCTGGCCTTCAAACTATCTCCATGCCAACCAAAGGAAAGTGGCATTATTTACCTTTCCTCTTGGAGTTTTCTAGGTTTCCTGCTTTGAGCATCTTAGTGCTCTCTCTTCAGTGGTGCTTTCCCCAGGGAACTTTCCTCTTTTAGTCCACCTTGTTTTTCACACACATTCACAGAGGTTTTGAGGTGGAATCTCCTGACTTCCTAGCTGAGCACTTTCCTCAGCCTTGCATATTGCTGAATCACAGTTTAGAGACAGGAAGTTCACACCTGCTCCCTGGCCACTCCCAGCCTTTGTCTAGGCCTGGTCCATCTTCCTGTCTCATCTCAGCTCCAGAATTACTCAATCTGCCAGCTCCCTGATGATTGCTAACCGGGATGGGCACTTACATATTCATCTTCAGTTCTTGAGTACTTGTCCTTTTAGTTCCCACATTGTTTATTTTGGCATGGTGTACTTTAGAGTAATATAGTTGTCCTCCCCCACTTTATTCCTACAGTGTAATCTATGATTATAAATTGTGTAATTGTTTGTGAGCATGCAATAAGAAGAAAGAAAAAGAAAGATGCATTCAAATGTCCTGACACTTTTAGCTATTCTCTTGAAAACTTGCATCCTAACGAGTATTAATTTAACATGTCTTTGTTGCCACCCTTACTCTTGAAGTCATTGAGAAGGAATCAGTGCCATGCTTGTAAGGTAGAGATTGATTTGTTCCCTTGTAACATCTCAGGGGGGTCTTTTCACTTCTCACTTTACATCTGTTAAAACCAGGATATTAAAGATAAGGGTGTGGCCAGAGGTGCCTTTCAGACTGTCATTTCTTTTACCCAACGCTGAAATCCAAAATATATGCTTCTAATTCTGATTACCATAAAGTTGTCCTTCCTCCACACATCCTCTTCCTCTTCCTTTTTCTTCTTATTTTGAGATCAGGTCTTGCTATGTGGTCTGAAGTGGCCTTGAATATATTCTGTATCACAGTCCGGCCCCAAAAGCCGCAGCCTCCCCCGTGCTGGGATTTTAGAGGGCACCACCATGACCAACTTCACCGTAAAGTCTCTTTTAAAGTAAATCACTTTGCTGAAAGGGAATGAAAGAGAGGCTGATAATGTTAACTTTCTAGTTACCTGCTATAACTTACTACAATAATTTGTAAAGAGAATAAAAGTAACACTTCATTCCTTATGATTCAACACCGCAGACTGTATTACCGTCTCGCCCACTGGCAGTGAGCTTATCTCTCTGAGAAAGGTGGACAGTGACACAGGCCGCCCCACACCCACCCCATCCCCCACCCCCCCACCCCAGCCCCCACCTGTGCCGCCCAGGCTGAGCTGCCTAGATAACATCCTGTTCTGCACCATAATGCACTGCGCAACCCCAGGCTTTCCCACACTGGGCCTGGTTTACGAGGTTTGGAATTGTGAGGAGCCAACCACCTGCCTGATAGGGCTCAGGAAATAACATGACCTGGACGGAAAAAAAACAAGAATAACATACAACTTAGTCCAAGAACTATCCCACAATGTTTCTTTCTGGTCACAGCAGGGAAATGATGAGAAGAGCCCAGTCATAAAGTGAACGCTTACTTTAGACAGACTCTTTGCTGAGTGCTGTGGGCACATGGTCTCCTCTTGCTTTCCACACCTCAGAGGCAGCCTTCTGGCTGGTACAGAAAGACCACGCAGAGTGGAGTCCCGCGGAAGGTATGTGGCATAGCCACGCCTGGAGCCAGGTCCCTCTACTCATGTCCAAGCTGTAGGCAGCACGTTCTGCATCTCCTGAAGCTGGCAAAATCTCCAAAGAAAAATACCTGTATGTCCAGTATAAACCTTACTAGCCCCCTCTTCTAAGAATGTGTCCCCCAGCTTGTGTACTTTGCTGGGATTCTGATTAGTTCCAGAACCACTCATTCAATGAAAGTACAAAGGATCATCAAAATATATGGAGAATGTCTAATTTTTTTTAATTTAATAAGCATTCTAGAGGCTGAGGCAGGATGATTGTTGTAAGTTTTAGGCCAGCCTGAGTTACATAATGAGTTCAAGGCTAATCTAGACTATAGAACAAAGACTATACCCCAAATCTAAAAGAGTTAACTAAAAATTCATTACTGTAAAGGATATATCATTAATCCTCCTGAAACTACTACTCTCATTAAATATACTTTTTTTTTTTTGTAATGAGGATCAAACTCAGGGCATTGTGCTTGCCAGGCAAGTGTGGCACCACTGAGCTACCTCCCTGACCCTAATTTATTTTGTTTTGTTTTTGAGACAAGGTCTTGATACACAGTTCAAACTGACCTTGAATTCACTATGTAGTTCAGGCTGGCCTCAAAGTCACAGTGATTCTCCTGCCTCAGCCTCCCAAGTGCTAGGATTACAAATATGTACCATTGTGCCCAGCAAAAGACATTTTAAAAAACCATGTTCATTAATGATGCTTACAATATAAAAAAGTAGGAAAGAACCTAAACATTAAATAATATGAGTTGAAGTAAGAAAATGATAAGATTTCTTTATAATTAAGTACTCTTATAATTCCAGTGGAACTGAGCTTATTGCTATGGCAATTTATTCTCAAATAAGACACTGAATGACAGGGCCAGGGATATAGCTCGGTGGTTCCGGCGCCTGTCTTGCAGGTGCGGGGACCTGGGTTCGATCCCCGGTGACCACACAGCAATGCTGGGCGTGGAGATTCACACCCAGCGGCAACCAGTACCACATACCACAGTGCCGGGTGTGGTGGCTCATGCCTGTAATCCCAGCACTCGGGAGGCAGGGGCAGGAGGATTGATGTGATGTGAGTTTGAGGCTGAGCTCAGGTCCAGCCTGAACCACAAAGCGAGACCCTGTTTAAAAAAAAAAAAAATCGGGGCCGGGGAGTTAGCTCAGTGGTTCCGGCGCCTGTCTTGCAAGCGCAAGGGCCCTGGTTCGATTCCCAGGTAACCACGTAACAATACTGGGTGTGGAGACTCACACCCAGCAGCAACCAGTACCACATACCGTAGTGTCGGGCGTGGTGGCTCACGCCTGTAATCCCAGCACTCGGGAGGCAGAGGCAGGAGGATTGTGATGTGAGTTTGAGGGTGAGCTCAGGGCCAGCCTGAACCACAAAGCGAGACCCTATCTCAAAAAACCTAAAACAAACAAACAAAAAAACCCTTAAAAATAAAAAAAGACACTGAATGACATCAGGTATTATCAAAGAACATAAATTGTATGGTAGCATTATAGTTATTTTTAAATATATAATGTAGGGCCAATGATTTAGCTCAGTGGTTCTAGCATCTGCCTTGCAAGTGTAAGGTCATAAGACCAATATCCAGCATTAATAAATAAATAATACACACACAAACATATATATATATATATATATATATATATATATGCATGCATACACATACATACATTCACGTGATACTATATAACTACATGAATTAATGGTGATCTTGTCTTTGGGGTAAGATTTGAGGATAGTTTTTCCCTTTTTCTTATATTTGCCTACATTTTTATTCTTACTAATGAAAATAGTCAAAATTACATTGAATGGAAAAGAGAAAAGCACACCTATTCTGGATTACGACAGACCCAAATGCAAGAATTGGGGTCGAGAGAGCAGAACGAGACAGAACCCCAGATAAGGGCTGGCCTTGGGGGACCTATCTTCTTTTCAGGATGGAGCCGTGCTCCACTTGCCTCCGAACTGACAAAGATGGCGAGTCCACACGCCACACTTTCCCTCCACATCTAAAGTACCGAGAGAGGACAGTCACCACGGGGCCAGTCTCACCCGGGATGGGCAGGGATGTGGACAGAGGCACCAAACAGGTGACCGTGAGACACACTGACCAGGCCAGGTAGCCTGGGCTAGAAGTGGACTCCTGTCCCCAGTGAGACAGCCGTGATGGGAACACTTGTTTCTGAGAAACAAGAACACCCAGGGGTGCGTCTACCAAAGTCACCCAGTTCCAGGTAAGACACTAATCCAGAACTGCAAGGGAGAGAACAGTGAAGCTTCTTCACAGGAGGATGCTGGCCAGAACTTTCCCAGCTGAAACAGGAATCGATGCTCACAGGTGGAGTTCAGATAGTCCGGATGCCGTGAATGGCATCCAGTGTGACCCGAGCCAAGAGGGAAGCAGGCCTCTTCTCACAGCTCTGTCACGGCCCGGCAGACGGTTCTAGTCATTCCGATTGCAGGGACTGGCTCGTGCGGCTTGTTTGGCTTCACAGCTTGTTTCAGCTTCTGCAATTGTAACATGAAAGAGCAGCCTCCGTCCTATCTTGTCTTGGTGGGTCCTGGATGGGCTGCCTAGGAACTAATGTGGATGGCTTTTGGGGTCACTGTCCTTCCACCCTTGTTGGGCTGTGTTTCTCCTGTTCTGGCCCCGGCTCTCCTCTGCTCTGGACAGCAGGTGAGTGACGCTGCAGGTCTCAGTGTCCACAGCCTCTGGCGGTCAGATCTGTGCCTTCAGAACCTCCCTTCTTCCCAGGGAAAGTGTTAGAACACTTCCTGTCTCGACTGGGTAAGATGCAGTACGGATGCATGATGCAGGGCCTGTCGGAGACATCAGACTGAGAGGGACAGGAGGGGAGGCACAGCGCAGTGCTGGGGGATTTGCACCGCTCAGTCCCTTCACTCTAGCCATCAAACACTCATCTCGTCATTCTTGCCACTTTCTGAAGCAGGCTGGAGTCCTCTTCCATGACTGTCTTTGTGATGTGTGATCAAAATAAGGGGACTGTGTTGCCGAGTGCCATCCAAGAGGACAGCCTCCTAAAACATCACAGTACATCCTTGTCCACTTTATGTAGCAGAGCTGGCACCATGGAATTTGTCTGTCCTTCAAAGTCCAAATGATCATGAAAGCTAAATGTTTTGAATTGATTCCAGACATCCAAGCAGCCATCTGCCACACTAAAGACATTCATAAAAAGGACTTCCAGAACTACTTCAGAAAGTAGCAAGAACAGAGCTGAGGATTTAGCTCAGTGGTTCTGGTACCTGCCTTGCAAGCTCAAGGACCCAGGTTTGATCCCCAGTAACCACGTACAATGCTGGGTGTGAAGACTCACGCCCAGCACCAATCAGTACCACTTACCACAGTGCCGAGCATGGTGGCTCATGCCCATAATCCCAGCACTTGGGAGGTAGAGGCAGGAGGATTGCTGAGTTCAGGTTGAGTTCAAGACCAGCCTGAGCTACAAAGAGATACCCTGTCTCAAAAAACTAAAAAAGCAAGAATAGTGGATAACTCTGTTTGGAAGGGGAGTAATTTGGGGACAATTAATGGCAGTGTGCTTTTTACAGTATTTTTTTTTTCTTGAGACAGGGTCTCGCTTTGTAGTTCAGGCTGGCCGAGTTCAGCCTCAAACTTACATCACAGCAAGTCTCCCCGCCCAGTCTTGTATGTGGTTACCAGGGGATTGAACCCAGGCCCTTGCACTTGTAAGGCAGGCGCCGGAACCACTGAGCTAAATCCCCAGCCCAACAGTAATAATTTTTTAACTGAAACTCAGTATTTTTCTGTCACAGTTACACCTCCTACAATTCTTCCATATAATGTGCATGTTTCAGTAGAGCTTAGTTGATCATGGAGTCTTTACTCTTTTTTCCTTTTCTGTACCGATGATTGTATCCCCAGCCTTCCTTAAACATTTTATATTTTGAGACAAGATCTTTCTGAGTCTCCTGCCTGAAATTTGAAGTCTTCTTGCCTCAGCCTCCCAGAGTATGGGGACTTGAGCCAACATGAATGCCTCATGAAAAAGATAATGAATGTTTTGTGTTTAAAGAAACTGAGGAGTAGATCGAACCCTGTTAAGTCATCTTCTCTCTTACATTCTGACAGCTGAGTCTTTTGCAAACTGACTCATAGCAGACACTTTCTAACCATTGTTAAAACAGCTGTAAATTCACCTGGGCTGACAGCCTTGTAGTGCTGCTGTGTTTCTTCTTTTTCAGTCTCCCAGACAGCACTGTAATTGCAGCTGTTAAAAGTGACAGGTAATATTTCTGAACAAGTACTAATTATACATCAAAATCAGACTTTTCCAAAGAATTCAGATTGATCTGTATCCCATGCTTATTTTATAACATTTCATTCATTTAGTCTACTTATAAATATAATGTATCATGTATGTATCAAGTACCAATAAAGTGACTGGGAAGATTAAAACAAAAGTCCTAGGGGCTGGGGATTTAGCTCAGTGGTTCCAGCGCCTGTCTTGCAAGCACAAGGGCCTGGGTTCGATCCCCGGTAACCATAAACCATACTGGGTGTGGAAACTCACACCCAGCAGCAATCAGTACCACATACCACAGTGCCGGGCGTGGTGGCTCACACCTGTAATCCCAGCACTCGGGAGGCAGAGGCAGGAGGATTGCTGTGATGTGAGTTTGAGGCTGAGCTCAGAGCCAGCCTGAACTACAAAGCGAGACCCTGTCTCAAAAAAAAAAAAAAAATCCTAGAAAACTGTTTATTTTTAAGGGATTTTATGAATGACCCTATGGTACTCAGGACTTTCAGTCTGGACTCCTGCATAGGTACTAGGAAAGTGTGCGGATGCCCAGAGGTTGTTTCACACATTTTAATACATACCTCTTCATACAGCATTTTTCTGGAAAAGTTCTTTAGCTTTCTTTATATTATTAGAAGTCTATATACTGGTTTAAGTGGATTTGTATTACACAAAAAGAATATAATTGTTTATGGATTGCCTTATGGGATGCATTAAGAATTCACTAGGAATTTATAATGTAATACATAAATATTAATGCTTGACATAAGAAAAACAAAGCTAAATCTATTTATGGGTGGCAAGAAAGGAAGATGTAAAATCTTTCATATACTTAAGGAAAAGAACTCTTACCCTATAACAGCCCCAATATTGTCATGTGACTATCATGTCCCCACTGGTATGACATGTTTAGAAGCACACTTCACTTCTATGGCTTTTTTTCCCCCAAAAGGCTAATCATATAAAAATCATTCAGCCAACTTGTGGTATGGGATATTCCATAGGATACAGGGTCAGTATCCTCAAGACTTTTACAGTCATGAAAAACAAGGAAAGATTGAACAAGGAAACACTATCACAGACCAGAAGAGATAAAAGAGACATTACAATTAAATGCAAAATGGTATCCTGAATGGAATGCTGGAACAAAAAGAAGATATTTATGAAAACATTGGTGAACTCCAAATATATTTTGGAGTCAAGTTAATGTATTCTATCTTAGTTTTGCTAAATATGCTATGGCCATGTGAGCTGCTAACTGGTTATCTTTTGCTACTTTTAGAGGTTTCACAGATCCATGCATATGTGTGGCCTCTGAGGGGCCGTGTATGTCTATCACACAGTAATATAATAGTTTGGGGATCTTAATATCCCTAACTTTTACTTTGCTTAAAATGAAGACAATAAAAGTGCCTCAAACCAGGCATGGTAGCACAGGTTTGTATTCCAAGCACTTGGGAGGACTGCTGCAAATTTAGGACCAGACTGAGCTACATGGTAAGTTCAAGGCCAGTCTTAACTACATAGTGAGACCTTTTCTCAAAAAGAAACAAACAAAACACCCCAAAACAAAAAGTGCCTCAAAACAATTACTAGGATTAAATAGTCATAAACTGCCTAACATAAGACTTTCTAGGATTTGTTATAGAGCCTTAGAAGACTCTGACAAAGTTTACTATGTCCACCACTAAAAAAGACAGTGCTTCACTATAGATCTTGCCAGCATATTTTTGTCCTATCAGGAAGGAGAATGGGTTGATTTTATTGAACACCTGAAGAGATACATACCCTGAAAAGGTTAGAACCACTGTCTACACAGCCCCTGGACTTCCAAATGGGTGAAAGCCCAGGACCCACGGAGTACCTCCTGTGGACTGTTGGCCAGGTCAGGTGGCAGGGAAGCAGGGAGAACTCTGTCCGCTCTTGCATTCATGCTGTCAGTATTTATACATGTTTCTGGGGTTCCAGGACCTTCAGCAGGAAACATGAGGATCCTCCTGAAATATGCAAGTCTTCTTTCACTTGGAGCTTACTGTCTATTCTGGCTTGTGTCTAGCTGTTCCCCCAAGTGCTCATGTAGTCATAGATGAGGCTTTTCAGAGGCAGCTGGATCTAGAGTGTGTGACACTGAGATTAAGGCTATGTGGTTGCTAAATTAGCCCACTGATTGAGTTGGGAGAGTTCTGAGTGTGGATAACGAGAAGGCCTTTGCTTGGTATGAGTGTTACTCTCCCTATGGGCAGGCGGCCTGGATGGAATATGAGGGACAGGAGGGGGCTGCTGCCGTCTCTTGTTGCTTGCTGCTTCTTCACTACTTTGCTGCTTTGCAGCCTTCTGCCCACCAGGACCTGTTTCTTCTCTGTGATGCCCTCTACATGCCAGCCCTCTACAAACTGGGAGCCAAAATAAACCTTTCTTCTTTTAACTTTAGGTGTTGGGTATTTTGTCTCAACAATGAAAAAAGTAAGTAGGATACAATCTTCAGAGACTACACACAATAAAGAAATAAAGACTTGCAAAATAATCACTTCTTCATCTCCATATTCTTCTGGCTCTTGACACACAGTTGATGCCCAGCAAAACTGATGAACAAATTGAATAGGAATAGAATTACTGTTGTTCAAAAAATTTTTTGAAGATAATGAATGAAAATTTATGGTTGGTGGGCCAGAGATCTAGCTCTGTGGCACCATGCCTGCTTTGCAAAGAGCAAAGTTATGAGTTTGATACCCAGTACCAGAAAAAAAAGACTTAAATTTATGTTTGGTTATTATTGATGAAGACTTCATTTAGTTCATTTCAGTGAAAACTGATGTTACCAGATAATATTTTATTTATTTCTGATTCACATATGGAACGGACTTGATATGATTGAAAAACTTAATCTTGGCCTTCTGTTGTTCTTTTTTCCTTCTACGTTCCAGTTATAACCATAACTTTTGAACTATATTTGGAAAAGAACTGGCCAAGAAAAAAAATGATAAAATTTTTCCTTATGGTGAATAAACAAGGACAGACTCGACTTTCTAAATACTATGAACACGTGGACGTTAATAAGCGTGCCCTTCTGGAAACAGAGGTCATAAAGAGCTGTCTCTCTCGATCCAATGAACAAGTAAGTTTCTAATGTTTTCTTTTCTCTCTGCCGTCACCTTGGCCTTGGCAGGTGTGCTGTTACTAAGCCTCAAGGGCCAACACTTTCTCTGAACTGTATTCCTGCAACAGCTACTAGGGAAAATAGGGAATGAAAACCAAAGGAGGCATAGCTGTCTTTACATCACCGAAAGAGAATCAAAATAAGAAAAGCAGGAATAGTCTTAGGTTCTTACTTAGGTTGGTACATTTGTCTCAGTACACCACAGAAGTGGCAGCTAAATTTACTCTTCCTAGTAAACATAATCTTTTTTTGTTCATATGAATTCAGCCCTTGGAATTTTTAGGAGTGCCTGTAGCAGGTGGCTTTCTGGAAGCCAAAATTGAAGGTCAAATGAGCAGTATGAAGATGAATACTCACTGATATATCATTTTGTGCCAGAGGATAATAATATGAGTCCCATGTGGGAATAGCATTTTTTCTTGATTATCATTTTTGCATATACCACCAATATTATGCTAGAACTAGTGATTTGAAAACAAAACAAACCTGATATGAATTTGTTTTATTGTATCATATAGATGAGGAAAATGGAAGTTAGAGTCATATAAAATAACAAACCTGTCCATCCTGCCAAAATTTCTTTTTTTTTGCAGGCCTAGGTATTGAACCCAGGGCCCTGAGTATATTTTAGGCAAGCTCTCCACCACTAAGCTAAACCCCAACTCCATCTTTCCAAAATGAAAGTTAAATAAGATCATTATAATAATAAATAGAATTTCTATGCGTATGGATTTGGGTATCAATCTCAGAGCCATGTCACGCTAAACATACTCTACTACCGCCGCTCTATCCCAACCCATAAATAGTATTTTTTAAACTGAACCAATGTTTTACAAAGAACTTTAGAGAATTATTTGATCCAGATCTTAAATGTCAAATCTGTTGGCACTCAGCAGCTGACAGAACGTCAGAAGGCTTGTTTAAATCGCCCATCAGCTTCATCACTTCTCCATTTCCCTGCACATGGAGAAAGACTGCCTGTGGAACCGCTGCGAAGTCACAGCTGGTGAGCACTGTCACAGCTCATAAGTCACGTGGTACAAATGTGCTTCCCTTGGCTTTTAACTTTATTTTCTAGGGCCAGGGAGTTAGCTCAGTGGTTCCAGCACCTGTCTTGCAAGCGCAGGACCCGGGTTTGATTCCCCCGCAACCATATACAACTCTGGGCATGGAGACTCACGTCCAGCAGCAACCAGTACCACATACCACAGTGCCCGGCATGGTGGCTCACGCCTGTAATCCCAGCACTTGGGAGGCAGAGGCAGGAGGATTGCTGTGATGTGAGTTGGAGGCTGAGCTCAGGGCCAGCCTGAACTACAAAGCGAGACCCTGTCTCAAAAAATAAATAAATTAATTAAATAAATGTGTTTTCTAATCGGGATATCTCAGTTCCTCTTCAAATTACTACCTTGACCTTTTCTAGTGCACCACTTTGAATAGAAACAGGGTAAAGGGCTGTGTTAATAGCCACATGCTTCGAGTAAAGGGAAACAGACAAGCATTTCTATTTGAATCTTTTCTACACAATATAGTCACTAATATCAAACATCATTTTCACAGATATATGAGCCTTTTCTCAGCACTGAATCTAGGGCCTCCCATATGCTAAGCAAGTTCTCTGCCATGAATACATCTCTGTCCTTTTTTAAATTTTATTTTGAGACAGGGTCTCACAAGTTACCAGGCTGGCCTCAAACTTGGTATCTTTCTGCCTCAGCCTTCCAAATAGCTAGGATTATGGGATTGCACTGCTGGGTCCAGCTTGATAATACAAGCATACAAACTTTGGACTGAATATACTGTTAGAAACTTTTGAAACATTTTAAATTATTTTAGATTTTAAAATAAGTATACTGGTCCTTTGGCATAATCAGGCACTAAATTATCATATTAGTTTAGTGTTCATTTTATCCAGGAAGGTGCTTTGATGTTTTTTTCTTAACATAAAAAAACTCCTTAAAAAAAACAGCGCGGGGCCTGGTGGTTCACATCTCTAATCCCAGCACTTGGGCAGCTGAGGCAGAAGGGTCACTGTGAGGTCAAGGTCCACCTGCGTTCCATAGTGAGCCCAGGCCATCCTGAGCTACATGATGAGACCATGCCTCAAAAATCCCCAAAAAAGAACTCAGCCAGTGCATGTCACCCACCTTAATACCATCCTTGAGGGAGGCTGAGGCAGCAGGATCAAAAGTTTGAGTCCTAGGTGGGTAACTTAGCAAGATGCTGTTCCAAAATTATAGGACATTTTAAAAAAGACTGGGTTCAATCTCCAGTACTGGGGGGAGGGAAAGAAAAATATCCCTTAGTTCTTTCAAATGAGCATGTTTTCTTGAAAAATCCAACTAAATGGAAATCACAATGGTCCTACCATGAGCCCCAAGCTGCAGAACAGTCTGGTGTGTATCACCTTTATTCTGATTTTACGTAGAAGAAATCTAAGGTCAATCCAGGATATTTACATCTGTTTGTGTTTTGTCTAGTGTTCTTTCATTGAATATAAGGATTTCAAGCTGATATATCGACAGTATGCAGCTCTCTTCATTGTGGTTGGAGTTAATGACACTGAGGTAAGATATCAGAAGAGCCCATAGAAATTACAAGGAAATTAGGGCTCATTCTGAGTTTTATCCCTCTCCTAGCTATCTCCCTGAGAATTATTATGAGTCCTTTATTGAACAATGGCACAGGTAGTGGAGGTTGAACCTTGGGCGTCTACCATGAGCTACATCCCTAGCCATTTCTTGAAATTTTCAGATGAAGTCTTGTTAAATTGCCTTGTCTAAGCTCAATCCCCTGGGGTGCTTAGATTAGAGGCATCTACCACCATGCCCAGACTTTTTAAAAACTTTATTTCAAGACAAGATCTCAAAGTACTAAATTGCTCAGTCTGAGTTCGAACTTGTGATCCTTTTCCCTCAATCTTCCAAGCAGCTGGGATGA
>PVIR01015992.1:0-37356 GCA_004026965.1 Petromus typicus
ACCTTGCTCCTGGGTAGGAAGAACCAATATTGTCAAAATGGCTATACTCCCAAAACTACTCTACACATTCAACGCAATCCCGATTCAAATCCCAACAGCATATTTCACAGATCTAGAGAAAAAATTCAAACTTTCATCTGGAACCACAAAAGACCTAGAATAGCCAAAGCAATTCTAAGCAACAGGGACATGGTGGGGGTTATCGCAACTCCGAACCTGAAACTATACAATAAAGCCAGTGTGATAAAAACTGCGTGGTACTCGCAAAGTAACAGACCCGAGGATCAATGGAGTAGACTAAAAGATCCAGAAACTACTCCAGATACATTGAGCCACCTCATCTTTGGCAAAGGAGCCAAAAATCCTCAATGGAGGAAAGATAGCCTCTTTAACAAACGGTGCTGGAAAAACTGGGCTTTAACTTGCCAAAGGCTAAAACTAGATCTAACTCTTTCACCGTGTACCAAGCTAAAATCAAAGTGGATATGATACCTAAATATTAAAACAGACACTCTAAACCTACTGCAAAACAGGTTAGGTAAAACTCTTGAAGACATTGGCTTATGGAAAGACTTAATGAACAAAACTTCTATAGCACAGGAAATGGCTGAGGAAATCAACAAATGGGACCTCATTCTTTTAAAAAGCTTCTGCACAGCAAAGGAAACCACCAACAGTGCAAACAGGCAACCAACAATGTGGGAAAACATCTTTACCAGCTGTTCCTCAGATAAAGGGCTATTATCTAGAATATATAAAGAGCTCAAAAAAATCAGCTCACCCAAATTTAATGACCCAATTCAAAAATGGGCATCTGAAATGAACAGATATTTTTCAGAGTAGGAAGTAAGAGCAGCTAAGAAGCATATGAATAAATGCTCAACATCATTAGTCATTCGAGAAATGCAGATGAAAACAACATTGAGATTTCATCTCACTCTACATAAAATGGCTGCCATTTAAGAATCAGCCAACGGTAAATGTTGGCGAGGCTGCGGAGAAGAAGGAACCCTTCTCCACTGTTGGTGGGACTGTAGACTCGTACAACCCCTGTGGAGATCAGTTTGGAGAATCCTCAAAAACTAGGATTGTAGGTCCCATTTGACCCAGCCATTGCCCTGCTAGGTATATACACAAAAGAATTAAAAGACTCATATCACAGTGACATATGTACACCCATGTTTATAGCAGCCCAATTTGTGATTGCTACATCTTGGAAACACCCCAAGTGTCTATCAACTGGAGACTGGATTAAAAAGTTGTGGTTCTTCTACAGAATGGAGTATTACTCTGCCATAAAAAATGCTAAGTTTGAATCATTTCTACTTAAAGGGACATACCTTGAGGATATCCTCATAAGTGAAATAAATAGAGCACAGATAGGTACATATCGCATCTTTTCTCTGGTATCAGAAAATGAAGATGTAAATGAGTCCTAGCATTGTATGTTATATATTGTGATATAGAAAATGCTCAGTGTAAAATAAGATGAAAGGGACAATGTTGAGATTGTAACAAAAAAGTAAGGAAACAAATTTTATGTATATGGGGGGTGGTAGGGTGAGTAGGGCTATGGGAAAAAATGAGAATAAAGTTGTGTCTTATAGTGGTACAGATCCCCATTATGGAGTGCAATCATGATGTGTATATTTAATGTACCAATAAAGATTATTTAAAAAAAATAAAACCAAAAGTTCATACAGTGTGTATCTTTCACGAAAATACTGTTTGAGGAACAACATTTTTAAGTTATCGGGTTTATCACTGGATTAAAATTGCAGGTAATGAATAAAAGTCATATTTCTCAAATCTGATCTTGAAAATACCTTTGTATTTAAACACTGAGAAGATGTTATAAACTTACAGAACTCGGAAGAATTGAAGTAACTCTTTTTCCTGACCCTTCCCATTTGAAATATATTTATAACTTCAGTTTCCTAAAATATTTTCCTTTCTTTGTGTCTAGCACTCAAGAGCATAATGTAAACCACACACACACATACCCACACACACACACACACACACACACACACACACACACACACACATGAAGTGGGCAATCTGTCAATTTTACTGATAAGAATACTAAAGCTTTGGTTAAAATTATGTTGACTAAATATACGCAAGTGACATTTGAATAAGGACTTTTCTTCTGAAATTTTTTTCTTTTTAATTACACAATGTGCTGTCAGTTAAGTAAGATGATATAAATAAGATTCTGGTAGACTTTTTTTTTAAATGGGTGTGCACATATATCTTCTTCCTCTTACCTTTCTTGCTTTGTTATTTTGAGCAGGGTTATCATTTTAAGAAAATTAAATTGAAAAAGTTCACAGTAAGGGACTTCACTGTATACCATACAGCAAAAGTCATAAACCCAATTTATTTCAGAATAATTTTCAGGCCATTGTGTTTGACAAATTGCTGTGCATTTTCAGAGTTAACTCCTAGGAGACTTTGCTTACAGGTTTTTGTTTTTTTGCTTTTTATGGGAAGAAATATCATTAAAATGTTTCCTATCTATTGCAACACCACACAGATAGTTAGTGATATAACCCACTTTTACTTCCTATTATATTCTTTAGAGCACTTCACTTGGAATCCCATTATTACCTTTGTTTTGAGTTTTTGATCAAAATATACCAAAAGACAGCTAACTGTATTAGTAGAAAAAAGTACTTTTACTGTTTCAAAAGTGCAACATATTTCAAGTGCTTATTTTTGTTATTGAATATGAACATCAGATATTATTTTATAAGGAAATAAAAGAAAGCAGTGATTCCATTTATTATTTTGAATTTTATGAGAATGATCTTTAAAAATCAAATACACATTTTATGGATAATCCTTTACATAGTGAAATAATTTCAAAATTTATTTGCTCAGGGTAACTTTTTCTATAAATTCCAACTATACAACTAGACTTAACATTCATTCAATCATGAAATATTATTTAAAAACTACTTGCACATGCTACTTGTGGCACTGGATTCTAACAATAGAAAAATAGGCATATTTTTGGTGATTAATTGTAAGATACTCACTTCAAAGGTATTAACCAAATAATTACAGAAATGTGTTATGGTGCCAAATGTCAAGTATTTTGAAGAAAACAGGAGAGTATTTTAGGCAAGTGTAGTCAGAAGACTTGATCTGAGGTAATGGGATGGGATAGTTGGCTTAGGGAATTTTCTGTGAAAGTAATGTTAAAACTCACCAGAGAAATAAATGGCTGAGTAAGAATTAATTAGATGAAGAAAGGAGACAATAACTCAGAATAAAGAACAGATAAAACAGAGCCCTCTGAGGTGAGAAAAGGTATCACTGGCTTAGATGTAATGAAAGGATAACATGAAATAAAATCAGGAAAGTACCAAAGGCTGGATTATGTCAGAACATGAACTCATTCTTTTTTTAAATTTCTACTCCAAGAACATTGGGAAAACAGTCTACAATTTTACATAAATGACACTGACTGTATAAGAAACTTTTTTTTTTTTTATAAGCAGACCTCTCCACAAGCTGGAAGAAGTTTGACTGGAATTTAAAAATTAAACATTATCCAGACCACATATCCTATTTTTGAGAACAACACTATTTTTCTCCAAGTAAATATTGATTTAAGACTCATATAAGTAATAATTTAAATATCTACCACTTGTGAGAATATACCTTGGTAAGTCTTACCATGAAGTTTCTCCATTATAGCTACTGAACAAAATGGTTCTGAAATAAATTCTATAGATCATTCACTGATCCTATATTGTACTAACTCAAGAAACCTATCAATGGAATTAAGATTGTGAGGTCATGTGGATTTTGAGAGACAGAGTGTTAAGAACTTACCTTCTGTGGACACTTAGCCTTGTCCTTTCTCTTCCTTACCAAGTTATCTTCTTTGTATTGAATGCATTCAAAAACTTAACATAGGCAAATGTAACACTAAGGAAATACTAAGACATCATTTAGCTCTCCAGGGTTATAGTAAAAGTATCTTGTTTCTGTTCTCTCATTTTCTCTTTCAATACTCATTAATTCCTTAACAATTTCCTGAAAAAAAAATTAGTAGATGAATAGACAGGTGTGTTAATTTGTATTCTTTTTTTTTTTTTTTCTGGTACTGGTGTTGACCCCAAGGCCTTGTGTATGAAAAGTAGGCACTATGCCTAGGTTCCCAGTATAACTTTCTTTCTCTCTCCTTCCATTCTTCCCTCCTTCCCTCTCTTCCTTTCTCCCTTCTTCTTTCTCTTTCTCTCTCTCTCTCCCTCTCTCTCTCTCTCTCTCTCTCTCTCTCTTTATCTCTCTCTCTCTCTCTTTTCTCTTTCTTTCTTCTTTTTCATTGTGGACTAGGAATCTAATCTAGGGCCTTACTAACATTATCCTTGTATTCTTTTATTAGGCCATTCATATAATTTTTACTCTAGTAAGTTATTTCATTTTGCTTTTTCTTAGTTTTATATGATTTCAAAACTTTCAAACATTTCAATGGTTTTATAAAATAACTTTTAATATAAAATTTTCCACACTGAAAAATGTGAAACATGAGCTTTATTTTTATTGCATTTTTACTGTTACTTTCTGAAATTTTCCTACATAAACAATTCAGCTCCCAATCCATTCCATATGGCTGCTCCAGGATACTATATAGTCTTTTTTTTTCCTAGGAAGCTTTTGGAGAATCATATAAAAATTCACATTACCTAACATCTTTATCAGATTTCCACTTCTCAAGCCCATATTTTTCTTCATCCTATTTAGCTTTCTTACTTTTTATATAACAATTGTTTTCTGACAAAGGGTATGAGAGAGTTAAGCAAAGATTCTCAAAATCCGAATACATATTTTTGTCCTCCACAAGGTGATGTTAAGTTTTACTGCGCTTAGAAGCCTAAGTTTGAAATTATTTGCTTTTCTAGTTACAATCCTTGAAGTCACATAGTAGACAAGGTCTTTGTGAACAGAACCCCAGTTGCATAGGAAATAGTTTTAAGGATCAACAAAACAGGATTATATTAAATTGAGAAGCTTCTGCACAGTGAGAGAAAAGTACTGACAGAGTGAAAAAACCTACAAAACATGGGAAAAAAGTGCACCACTGATTCTTCAGACTCAGTACTCACTGAGTAAATAAAGAACTAAAACAAAAAGAGACTGCCCAAAGAAAAATGGAAGCCAAATTTTATTGATCAGAGGTGGAGATTTAGCACAGTGGTTCTGGTACCTGTCTCATTAAGCACAAGGTACTATGCTCTATCTCCCATTCAAAAAAATAAAATAAAATTTATCAATCAAAGTAAATGACATCAAAATAGTGCATTTTGAGGAAACCTGTTTAGCTTTTCAGTTAGATATTCTCCATGGCAGGTAGGCCTCAAAGTTTCCAACTTACATTAACAAGAGCTTAAAATCTCTAAGGCCAAGGTATTATTAAGCTGAGTCTTGGATCCAGGAATTTGAGGGTGTTCACACATATAACAAGGTGTGCAAAGGAACGTGGGCCAGAAGAAAACTGGAAACAAATAATCTGTTTTCAACTAAAGGCCCAATGATGTATTCTGAAAGTTCATCAAACTCTAGGAACCAGAGTCTGAAGATTATGAACTTCAGCTTCCTTTTGTTTTGGTCTTTCTTTCATTGGCAGTACTGGGGATCAAACTCATAATCTAGTACTTGCAAAGGCAGGTGGCAGCACCACTGAGCTAAATCCCTGGAACCACTTTTGCTCTTAATTGTTATCATGAGGACTATGTCATCTCTTGTTGCAGTGTCCTTTCAAAGTAAGCAACTTTACCCTCTCTGTTCCTCTTGTCTTTAAGGATTTTGAGTCAATGTCCAAGATATTCATCACAGTCAGTACCATGATTATCAACTCAAGAGATGGAAAACACAGAGGACTGGAGCCGTAATACCTATTAGGACTGAGATAGAAACCAAAAAGGGAAAAGGACGGACCAAAGATGCACTGGGAGTTCTAAGCCTAAGTAAGAATAAAGGGCACAGCAAGCTGGGTGTACAGTTCATAGAAGGTATAGGTCAGGTGTGGAACAGATTACAGTTGATACTAGAAGTTCCAAGTACATACACACTCAATATCAATATGACTATTCCATCAAAAAGCAATGAAATAAAAAATACAATTTTTAGTAAAATTACATTTCCCACCTGGAAATTCTTGGACAGGCAAAAGGACACAGAGAAATGTTCCAGTGCTTCTAGCTATATGTAGAATAATTAGTAATGCAGCAGTCTTACATTACAACAGGTACAAGTATGTGGTGTTGTTATTTACTTAAGTGGTCCAAATGTAGTTACCTTAGTGAGAGTAGTTTCTCAAAAATTAAATATGATTCTTCATCAAGTTCCAAAAGAAAAATCAATATTTTTCCCTCAAGGTACCTTGCATTTTTAGTTGCATTTTTATAAAATGTACTCAATTTGAAAGCATACAATAAATAATATATTATGCTTACATGTAGATAGTAGTTAGATTCCCAATTACAAATGAATTTTCAGCTCCTCAAATATTTAGAGAAGAAGAGAAAAATTTTGTCAGATATGAGAAACCATGTGTTTTAGAACATCTAACTTCATTTGGTTTCATTGTCCTCTACTACAAACCTTGGCATACTTAAAACATCCCTATGAATTCCAATAATCCTACTGTAGTCTGATGCTTCTTCAATGATCTCCTTCCTGGAACATAGTGAGAAATGGGCAGAGACAAGTCAGGAATGAGAGAATCTAGGAGATCCCAGGATCTAATTCATATATCCATTAGCTTTTAAACACATATTCTCCAAAATATTTTTCTTGGAATGTTTTATCTTCTTTCATTCAAAGATTCCTTAATTCACAGCAAATATCTCTTTCCAATATGATGTTTCTCCTTCTTAAACTCTTATTTAGACCAATTTCACAAAAGTACTGGATTAGTGAGTGTCAAAGCAGAGGTTACTTTCCATTTAGAATTGAGGAAAGTAAATTTAAAAAGTGCATAATTTGCCATAATTGTAGGAAGAAACCCCAGTGGAGAAAACAATTCATGTTTAACTGAGAAATTCATGATATTTTTAGCCACCTGTACAAAATGCAAAGTTTTACTTATTTCTACAACAGTGAAAGAAAACAAAAAATCTTTTATGAAGTACAGAGCAAAACACTAAGTAAACTTTTACCCTTCTTCTTGACTAAAGCCCCACTAATTCTGAGCCTGCAGTTCTACAAGTTCTTCTCAGCTGCTACATGAAAGGCCTACCTAACATGTGTCTATATATTTTTTACCTTGTTCTTTACACATTTTGGCCTCAGCTGGTTACAGTCTCTTTGCTGATACAAATGTAAATTATATCAAAGCAAAATAAGATTTCTTGCTCCTTTAGCAATGTAGGATGCTCTCCTAATTCAAAAGTTCTGTTGATTTATTTGTCTCAATTCTTTCTTTCACACCATGATTCCTTTCCTCATCTGGACCGTAATCCTTGGTAAGAATCATATCAAGTGCCAACACAGTCTCAGAACTAGGATAAATAAATAAATATCAATGTTCAGTAGTGTTTTAGAGCCAGAAATAGAGGTCTAGAGTGAATCACTTATACATACACAACCATGCATGTGCATATATGCATGTAAATAATTTTTATTAAATAGAGAATTTCTTGAGCCAGAAATCTTCATTGAGATTATTATATAAAGTGAAATATCCAGCTCTTCAGAAAAGATGTTGCTTTTCACATCCACATTAGGAAAAGAAAAATATGACTCCATAAACCATGGACAAGGAGACTCAAACATCCTTTCCTTTATAGGACAAGGATCGGCTATTCACGTTTTATCTTGAATTGAGCTGTAAAACAGGTATAATGTTTTAGTTTCTCTCTCTTTTTCTCTTTATACTTTTCATTGTCCTCCTTGATTTTTTATTAATTTTAACATATTTTAATGGATGATATAACAAAACAAGAAATTGGAATATTCATGTAAGACCCACTGTTCACCATTCTGACATGATTCATCAGAATGTCACAGTAGAATACGGCTAAATAAGTACATAGCCGATGCAATAAGCAATTTGGGAGCTGAAATCATCCAACTACCCAGAAAGATCCACAGAAAGGTTTTCCTTAGGATTTTTATGTACTCTTCATGATGCCTCATTGATTTTGCAATGCTTCATTTTTTTTAAAGCTGTTAAGGTAGTACCTAAGCTTGTGTTAAATAAAAACAAGGTTATTCATATGGCAAAGCACAAGATGAAATGTAAAAGTACAGAACTCAACCCAAATCTCATTGGAGAAGTCTGTAGGCTTTAACATAAAAGCATCCCTGGGAGGTGGCATAGATCTCTTCACTTCGAAGTCAAACCTACACAGATGTCTTAGAGTTCTTCAGCGCTGTTTTACTAAAAGCTTAACCACTGTGGGAATTCATTCTTGCACCCTGGCCAGGGCAGAGGGTTCTTTTCCATGGTGTTGTGTGCTGTAACAGTCCTTTCTTCACATTTGCAAGTGTCAGTAAAGCCTTTATCACAGAGTAATGCTGAATATACAGGAAACAAGTACACAAAGTGCTCAGCATTTTGTCTGACACAGCACAAGGCTTAGCAGAGGGTTGTCACTCTTTTTTCCTCTTTCATTCATGTTTTCAGCAGATAATTACTGAGTTTCTACTTCATATTTAATGTTGGGTGTCAGGAAAACAATACTGACCACAAGAGACAAAGTGCAGGCATTAGGTAGGAAAAGGATGGGGGGGTGCATTATGAAAATGAACAGACACACAAATATATGCCTCAGTTCACAAACTTGATTCTTTCTATAATTCTTGTCACAAACCAAATTGGAAGAGAACTGAATCAAATTCCATGATTAGGTTCGGTGTTGATCTTATGGTCAGATTTGGTTTATATATATATTGAGATGGAAATTCAGGTGGCAAAAATTCTAGAAAACCAAGAAAAAATTAAGACTATACAAAGGAATCAGATGCTATTGATACCAGGTGGCAGCAGGAGGGATGTACAGGGTGGTGAAAGGTGAGAGGAGTCCTTTCTATGGTAGTGATAGCTAGATAAGGGCCTTAAGTTGTCAGAGGGATGAAGCCCTGCAGGGGAAGAGGATAGTTCAGATAGATCTGCAAAGGCCCTCATCCTGGATAGTTTTCTTGTATGAAATTCTAGGCAAGGTCATATACAAAATAAGAAGGAAGAGAAGAAAGGAGAAAGTAGGAGGATTTTCTGGAAGGTACCAGGGATTGAACTTGTGATCCAGAGCTTGTAAGGCAGGCATTGGAACTACTGTGCTAAATACCCAGCCCCTGAAAGGATTGTTTTTGAAGGAGAGCATTCAGTTCACAAGATGTGCTCATTTGACCCGGGAGAGGTGCCCAAGAGATATTTGTTAAATGAATCTACAAATAGTTACCACATCTGGAGCACTTACAAAATGCTGGCTGTATTTTTAAACATCTGTATACAATACAATAATGTGCATAATAAATAAGATCCTCTCTATTATCATTTGTACATTGGAAAACAACAATCATACCATCAGTAAAAAAGATGCTATGAAACATAATGACTATTTATGAAATAGCCGATCATTAAGCCTTGGGATTACAGAAAATTCCATGATTTCAGCTGTGTAGTTGGCTAAAAACTCTCATATCAACCCACCTTCATGCTCCTAAATAGCCAAGGCATCCATTTCCACCCAAATAAATAGGTTAATTCAGATTATTAAGAAGGAATGTAATCTTAACCCACCAGTAAGAAATCCTCTGCTTTCTACTTTCACTCTTTGGCTTTCGCAATTCAGGAAAAGGAAAAAGATACTTGGTTGTCACATACTTGGGTTCCTCACTATAGTTTTGCTCAAAACTTCCTTCTTTACTCCAGGGTGACGCTCGAACATTTCGGAGTCTCATCTCAGTCATTGTCCCTCCTCTCTCCTTGGGCTGGCCCCTCTCACCAGACTGTGCTAGCTAGATGTGTTGTTATCAGCCAAATCCAAGAGCACTTCAATTTCTATTCTACAACCTTCACACTTAGGACTTCTAAAAGTAAATCAGTTCCAATTCAATAATAAAACATTTAACAAAAAGAATTGCTTCCCTTTTTCCATGCATTGGAATCTAAATTCAAAACAATGTGCTAATTTTCCTGTCTGGCTTTCTTCCAAATTCAGGAGTAGTTACAAAAATCAACTGTTTTTAAAGGCATGGCATAAAGAGCATTGATTCTGAGACTGACTATTCCCAGCAAGGGTGTGTGTAGGTGGACATAGTGAGGGGCTGAGCAGAATGAGTAGCTTGACATGCTAGTGGATGCTCTGGTGGTAAGTACAAATTTCCAATTTAATAACTATATGATCATTAAACATATTTTACACAGTTCAGACTTTGTTCCGCTGTCTTCCTTCCAATAGGCAAGTCTGGGCTTTTGGCTTGAAATTCACATTTTTATTCACCAAAGTACTGTTCACCACATGCATAACTTCATAGTTTGGTCTCTGTCATCAGTTAATTTTGAGACCTTGAGAAGTGTTTTAGGCTCTGTACCCCTGTTGAATTAGAAATTTTGTATATTTGTGTCTAGCTCTGAAAGTCTAGGTCAGTAGAGCACAGCATCTCATCCCTGAAATTCCAGCTACTTAGGAAGCTGAAGAAGGATTATCACAAGTTCAAGTTCTCTTTGGTCAATTTAAACCCATCTCAAGGTAAAAAAATAAAAGGGCTGAGTATTTAGCTCAGTGGTAGAACGCCTATGGGTCTGAGTCCAAATATCATCAGAGAAAGAAGAGAAAAAAGTGTATGACCAAATTTTAATTGGATAATCAGAAAATCTCCCTGCTCTCAGAATACTTCTCTCAAGTACTGTCCATAAGATCAACCATTAAGTATCCAAAACCAGAAAATTGGTTAAATAAATCAATTGTGTTATAATAATTAGTGACTATGTTACTATTATCATTCTTTACTACTTGAAAAAATAATTTATAGGTCAAATATAATGATCTTATATTCATATTATATTACGTGTCTGTGGAAGGATAATACCATTGCAGATTTCAATAATCTCTGGTGTTTCAGATAACTTGTATTTTTCTCTTTAAGTTTTGTCTCTCATTTATCTTTCCAATATTCTTGAATAGTTTTTTTTAAAAAATTCAGATAAATAAGCTAAATAAATATTGAGAATAAAAAAAACTACAATAGATTATCAAAATATAAGTATATATATATATATATTCCTCTATTTACATTAAGAGTTATATTTTCTTGGTATTTCAGAGCTTCTCTACTTATCTATACTCAGAACAAAAACCTCATTTCATTCAAATGATAGAACTTTCCATTGATAAAAGGGTGGAGGATGAGTAATATGAATGTAAATGTCTGCCTTTAAGATTATAGCTCTTCTTATCTGAATTTTTAAAACAAGGCAGCTGTTTGCTAAAGAAATGTAATAGAACAGTCAGGAAAATCTGGTTCTCAATATACTACTGATCTCTCACTGCTTTTCATTTATTGGTCATCATAGGAATTAACCTATTAAGGAGATTTCCCTTCTTCAGTATCTCCTGTGAAAATGTGAACTGCTTTATTTCTTCCCTCTAGTATATTAAGCAAAAGCTGCCAAAGATTCAGGGTTGTTGTAGCAATTGGCACAGCCCTTTTCAGTTTCAAAGTGGAATGGTTTAGCTTTTCAGTCCCTGATGCCTGAAATTCTGTATTCCCAATTTAGAGTGTCAAAAAGCTATGGATAATTATTCTCATAGCAATGATAATCATACCAATTATGATTCTAAAAGAACTGAGAAGACAAAAGTACAGATAAGATTCACAAAGACAAGTTGAGGTTGGGGGAAGTGATTTAAAATGTTATGAACCTGAGCCTGAATAATCTCCCTTTGGCAAGAGCAACAATTACAGATGTATAAAAGGGTCACATTATCCCTATAAGGCTAAGAGAGGCATGGGAACCGTCACAGTTATTCCTATGACTACAGACTACTTACTGTTTATAATTATCAAAACCCCATCTTTTTCCCACTCTAGTCAAAGAAAAAAATTGGGGGCAAATTTAGGGAAATGAAAATTAGAAAAGAAAATTTATCATTGGCAATGAAAATATTTTATCTTTCTGTAGCTTAACAGAAGCTAATGAAAATTACAAAGAAACTATGTGTTGTAGGTATCCACCTTGAACTGTACACATTCATATCTACATACAACCTGCTTTGATTTTTCTTCTAAACATAAGACATACTTGTATAATATCTAGTTAGTGAAAATAGCCCAATTAACATTATTATTGGTAGATAAATTAGACAGAAATTAATCACAGTGAGGGGCTGGACTCCATTGAAGTCAGCAGAAAAAATAAAGACATCAGAACTATGCTTGAAAGAACATCTGAAGAAGCCCAGACCTCAAGATAAAGTCACAATGGCCAGATTTGTGTACTTCCCTAAGGGACATGCAGAACTTGAGACTACACCATAATTTGAACCTCCTGGTCCATCAAGTCCAGATATCCGTCAGATAGCTGGGTGGGGCCAGCATACCTCGTGCCAACATTTTTCCAAAATATTCCTATTTCAGAAGACCTGCATAAGCTAAGTTTGAGATGCTAGCTGTATAACCTCACTTCACACTCTGGCTTCATATGGATCAATATTAGCTAAGCAGCTGTACTTGGGACCTTAATGTTCGATTGTAGTGTGACTTATGTTGTACCCTATCAAGTTACCTCTGACAAAGGACCTCGCAAGTAACTCACTCAGGACCCTTTGCATATCTCAAGAGGCATTACTATTCCCCAGTAAATCTTTCCTACTCTTAAACTCCTTTGTCCTTTGGAATTCATTCTATTTCAGGAGTTTCAAACTTGGTACATCTGACATCTAACAGGTTGGGCTGATATAGGTTTCTCCTATATCAAAGCCACCAAGATTATATTCCTCATCCATACTTTATAAATATTTGCTCAGCAGCTACGAGAGTTTATTTTAAATTTCACCTCACATTTTAAGAAATTGTAATCACTGTGATGAAAACATAGTTGTTTCTTATTTACAACATATCAAATCTCCTCTACAAAGAGTATTATACTAGAATCTAAACTCTAAGATCATGGAGATTGATTCATTAAAGTCAGGAGACCTATTATAAAAGCCAGGATTCTTTCTCCTCACACTTTGTTCTTACATTCATAGGAAAAGAAGTAATTTTCTTGGATTGAAGAGGAGGTCATTTTAGGAATACTTCAGTATAGAGAACAAGTTGTGTAAAAAGTAGAAATTTATATATCTTTGTTTTATCAGTTCAGGCTGTTGTGACAACATTCTATAGTGCGAGTGATTTAGGAAAAAATAAATTTTATGTTTTCCAACTTTGGAGGCTGGAAATGTGAGGCCAGGGTGCTGGCCTGGTTTGATTCTGGTGAGCACGTTCTTCAGATGGTAACTTCTCATCATTTCCTCACATGCCTGAGCAGACAAAGGAAAAAAGCTCTCTTGGTCTTAGTAAGGCTCTAAGTCCATTCATGAAGACTCCACATTCTCCAGCTCCAACTGCTTTTACCTCCTAAGGGTCCCCTCTCTAAACACCATCACATTAGGACCTCTGTCTTCCATATATGGCACAAACAGACTGCTGTCCCCAACCCCCTTCATCTCACTTTTCACAGAACTACGGAAGAAATTAATGTACAGATTAGTAAGAACTTGTGACCTCCTTCAAGGACACCTAGGATAAGCCATAGTGAATATAGATGGAGGTACCTGTATCCTTGTTAAATGTTCTTGTAAAAGAATGAAGTGCAGTACTGAGTGGATGCAGTAGGAAGTAGGCTACCTCTCTGCTGTGTGAGCTGTGGGGACTTCATCCCATTTCCCATGGGTGCTCTAGGTGCCTGCTGAAAATAATGCCAAGGGACTGTGCTGCCATGTGGGTGAGACGCAGGCCTTTCGGAAAGTGTCACCCAGAGGGGTCCTCTGAGGACTCCCAGCCATGTGCAGCTCCCTTGTTCCTCTCTCTGCCTGCTTCTACACTCCCCCACATCCACCCCCTTCCACTCTTCCCTCAAATGTTCTGTAGCTGTCAAGTTTCTTTTATAGAAATAAGTGAAATTATAATGAGACAAGAGTTAGACGTGCCAGAGATGAAAAGAAAGACTTTAAGGAAATAAAAAAAGGAATTGCTGCACTCTTTGAAAGCCTCAAGGAGGAGGAAGGAGGGCAGATAAAGGGTGTCACCCAGCTCAGGGAGCTCTCTCCTCACGTGTTTGACTTTCAACAATGCTTCTGATCATTCCCCAGGGAGCTGGAGCTGAATTCAACCGGATCTGAACAAAGCTTCACTGCTGGAGCTGAGCAGAGTAGAAACCCAAGAATTCTCTCCTTCTGGCCTAGGCTACAGCCTCTCACTTGTAAATTGTGCCTTATGACTTTTTCATGAAGTTTTTCTTAGAGAGCAGAGGCCTTCGCACTTCCTGATTTTTATAACATAACCAGTGGCCTGGAGGATCTGGAGAGGATAGTTTGCTCATGTTTTTAAGGAAATTGTTGTTCTCACACAGAGGCAGGGCACTGAGGTTTTAAAAAGCTCATCATACAGAAATGATAAAGATTTAAATTGATGGACATGCTAATTATCCTAATTTGATAGCTATCCAAAGTATATATTGAGCAATACAACAAATTTTATTTCATAAACATGCACAAATAGGGCTGGGGATTTAGCTCATTGGTTCTGGCATCTGCCTTGCAAGCCCATCGGTTTGGGTTTAATCCCCAGTAACCACATACAGAAATACTGGGCATGTAGACTCAAACCCACCAGCAATCAGTACCACATACCACAGTGTTGGACTTGGTGACTTGTGCCTGTAATCCCAGGACTTGGGAGGCAGAGACAGGAGGATTGCTGTAAGTTTGAGGCTAAGCTCAGGGGCCAGCCTGAACTATAAAGCGAGACCTTGCCAATTTGAAAAAAAATTAAAACTTAGAGATTTACACACCATAACAGCAAGCAAGCATTCATATAATTCCTTACACTTTACAAATATAATTATGGTCTTTATCTCCTTTTTGAGGGGTTTCTTCCCTAAAACAGCTTTAGAAATCTTAGATGTTTATTAATATTATTTTACAAATGAAAGAAAATGGTCAAAGTTACTTAGGTTTACATAGTACTGGAGCCAGATCTTAAACATAAACTTTTTATCTTAAAATAGCTCACTTTACAGGTGCTGTAACATGGAATACAAATGCTACGTGACTTATACAAGATTTCATTGCCAAGGTTAGAAGCAAAGCAGTAAGTAGCATCCTGGGCTTCCTGACCCTGAGCTGGCAGTGATGCCATCTGATACTCTAGTTGCAGGAGTTGATGTGGTGTTTCAGTGTGTGCTGTGCTAAGGCTGGTGTGGGGTGAACAGTTACAGGTATAAGTGTGAAAAGAATGAGTTTGAACAGTGGACAGTAAGCTAAATGGCATTTCCTTGGGAATATGGATCTGGTGTGTTCATGAAAGACATTGAGGAGATTCAGAATTAATGAGGGTTGGATACAAATTTGGGCCCTAAAAATGAATAGATACACCAAAGAGGACCACATTGAGTTAAAAGAAAAATATTTTTTATAGTTTAATAAGACTTAAGCCATAGGCACAAAGTAGTGTCTTTGAATAAGAATGCAAAGAAATAATCAGATAAATGAGTAAATTGGAAAAGACTTATTATGTATAATCACATATTTTTTTTTTAAAATGCCAGGCCTAGCAGAGTAAGTCTGTAATCTCAGTAATCCAGGAGGCTGAGGCAGACTGAGTACATGTTTGAGCTCAGTGTGGGCAACTTAATGACTTAATTAGATGCTGTCTCGAAATAAAACAATAAACCAAACTGGGCAGTGAGAAGACCCCAGGTTCAATCAGCAATAACACAAACAGACAAAATAACAACAAACACACATATAAAAGCTCTCCTGGAAGCATGGCCTGACCAGAACTGATATGAAATATAAGATATTGAATCTCCTAATGTACAAACAAATCTTCAAAATAACTCAGATTGAAATGACAATCTAATTCAGTGAAACCTAATTTCTTGTCACTTTGAGCCTATATGCCCTCCGTACTGACAAAACAGGCAGGTGAGGCTGTGAAATGATTAGCCACACCCATTTCTCTCAAGACCAAAAAGGAGCACTGTCCTCAGCAACACGTAATGTTTAGAATTCATTCATCTTTCCCTAAATGAATTCTATTTATAAAACAAAGAAAGTTCATGTAAGTCTCATGCCAGTTACTGGGAGTTGCTCTTCCTCCTCCACACAGTTGAACGATAAACATGAGATGAGTTTGAGGCAGACTTCCGGTCACAGTTTATCACGTGACTGCGTCTCATGACAGGATTCAAGACATGCTACTCCGGCCAACGCCACCTCACCTCACATTTGCAAAAAGCTTTCAGAAGCAGGAAATTCATCCTCACTTTGCCTTTTGTCTTGCCATGTCTTTCAGCTTGACTTCCTCAGCAGCAGGCCCCGAGACACTTAGGTGAGAGAAGTCCACCCCATACCCAGAGGAAAGAACATCCTCGCTCCTGAGAATCAGGGATGTGGAGAAGAACCTGAGTCAAATAGCTGTGATAAATCTTTCCGGCTTATGGTAGCTTCTCCCCCATTTATGTGATTACATTTCTCCATGACTATCCACTTTCTCACCCACCTTAGCATAAAATTAACAGGTTTTCCTGTTAATTTTGTTTTTAATTCCATTACTAAGTCTCCTGTGTCCTGAAAGATCTGCTTTAAGTCCATGTGTCTGGTTTCCTCCGGTTAGTCTGTTGTCTGTTTTACAGACCTCAGAAGCAGACCAAATGCTAAGAGAGAACACTGAATTTTTCATCCACTACACTCACCCCAGAGAACAGATTAAGTGAATCTCAGAAGGGAACATTAGCTCAGAAACACTTTACAATCCCTCTCTGTGTAGTTTCCTTCTCACAGTCAACACTTCTCTAGGTTGGTTTTGGATTTTCAAAAGACCTTACTAGCATTCATCCAGTACTACCTTCATACATTCTGGGTTTATATTCAGGCCTGACAGAATTTAGTATGAGTTGTGTTTTCAGTGAAGTCTCTTTAAGCAGGCTACTTTCAACAGACTGGAAGTTCTTCATTGAACAAATATTGTAGAAATGTACTTGACCCTCTAAAGCCCATAAAAATGCAGATACCAGTGGCCAAGTAATAGGTTCTGGCCTGTCGTTGTCTCCTCACACATAATTTCTGTCGGTTCAGTGTTAAATTGTGGTCTCAACCAAACAGAAAACCCATTATTCCCTTCAAAACCAAGGGACCCATCACACCAGCAAAGTCTCCTGTTCAAAAGAGGTTTCAGCTCTGAGTTCCCAGTTACAATGTTCTTTCCAGGGAGCTGCCTACTATTGTTACCTCCCTTAAGTATTTCTCAAGATGCTTCTGTCTTACCTTCCCCAGAGTAAAAGGGAAGGGTTTCAGGGTATGTGTGGGAGGGAAATGATAAGATAAATGTGTTTTACATCCTTTTCTCTTGGGATATTTGGATTTTTTCTTCTATGATATCCTAAAAGAATTATGATATATTTCTTTTATTGAGATTCTTTTATTTTTAAAAAAAGTTGAATTTGGGTCCATGAAATACAGTTTTGGGAGGAAGTTAGGTTCTGTGATATGGGGATCAAGACTTTGGAAACAGGAAGAGTATTTTGGTCAGAGTAAGACATTAAACTTCAGCTATATGAGTAGGAAATTCTCACTCAGTCACAGGAATTTGTGTTCCGTACTCCATTTCTGTAAAAAGAGACTTACGCATAGGCACTTGAGCCTCTAAGAAGCCTAGGTCAGAGTCAGAAGGCACGTGATCGAGGGCAAGAAGAGGATGACATCCCACAGGTTTTGCCCAAAGCAACACTCCCCCTCATTTGTCTCTCCTTTTACAGATAGAAAGTGCTGCTTCATTGTGATTTTGCTTTGTATTTCCTGATCATTAATGACATCGAGAACTTCTGCCATATTTCTTTTCACCATTTGCCTTTCTTTTAGGGGGAGAAAGCATCTCCTATTTAAGAAAAACAATAGTGAATTTACTTCTATTGATAAATTCAGTCTCCCTGTCTTTGTTTCTATACATATTGCTAATATTTTTATGGAAATAACAAGTTTGATAATTTGGGAGTGTTTCCCACCCCAAAGTAAGATTCACTTGCTCTAACCTCTGTGGCATGCGTCTGGGATCTGAATCTAAAGGTAAATCTTGAAATAGTGAAGATTGGTTATGGGACTTAAAGAGAATCAGTTTCCTTCCATACATGTTCACAAATGATGCCATTCTTAAATTACTGGAAAGACAAGTCACTTAGGATGGGAGAAGCAAGATGTCTCCATGTGTCAGGGGAGACTGACAAGTGTTTGGGTGTCGTTCAAGGTAGGAATAGGAAGGGTTAAGGAAATTCTGAATTTTCCAAGCTTTTCTTAGGATGCAATTCTAATTTTCCAGGTCATATGTTTTGTTAGTAGATGCCTTAACATTCTAATAGAAGCCCTCATGAGACTATATGTTTAAATGAGTTTATTATAATCATAGACCCTTTTGTATTAGCCTTGTGCATAAAGCTGGAAGAAAGATATTTTAACCTCTATGTTGTAAGGAATGAGACATTTTAGATACAGTCACAAAAATGTCATTTGGAACAGTAACAGAAAATCAGTCTGTAACTTATTTGGAGAACTTAGAAATTCTGCTTTTTCTTTTAGCTTCCCAGTGTCTTTGGGCAACACTGGTGTCTCTACAGTCTTGAATTCAGCCACCTCTTCAAGCAGAAGTTCACTCCACTCTCCAGTGATTTGCCTTCACCAAGCTCTTCATTTCAAGTGAACACAGGTGAAAATTATGTGTGTTTCTTCACTGCCAATCGCTGTAAGGTCAAAGAGTTTAGTAGTCTGTCCTTGTCCCTTCACACATAATCATAGTCATAGTTCCTATGATTATCTGATTTTTACCTCCTTCTTCACTAGCCATACCAGCAAACCCATTCCAGATTTCCCCATGATGATTTGAGAAGTGCAAGCACTTCTGGAGACAATTTCCATGTCGATCAGAAAAAAAGGTTTTCATTACTGAGAAATACACTAACTCCAGATGGTTCAAGAAGCAAAAAAGATTCTGAAGGGATGTGAGGGTATGTGAGGACTAATCAGGAGTGCTGGGGAACCGAGGAGAAAATGGGGAAAAACCAAGTGATTCTTGAGGAAAACGCAATGCAGATCTTCTCTCAGAGGGATGAATCTGCCTCTGTGTGCAGTGAAGAAGGGCTTGCTTTGCAGGTGCTCCCCAGAGACGTCCTGAGTCTTCTACAGCAGCCCTACCCCGAGTGGACCTCGCCTTACATTCCAAGCTCCAAACCCAAAATATATATAGTGGGTCAGGATAAAGACTAATGCTCACAACCCCTGTGCACCACCATCTTTATGGTGACATGGAGAAGCTACAAAAGCAAGAAATTTGAGCTGTTCTTTCTGGAATGGGAACCAAATTCTGCTTCCTACCTTACTATGAAAAAAGGAGTCAGCATTAACCAAACTGCTACCAGAACTTGCCCTCTGCCTACCATACCCTTCTTCTTCTCAATAGCCTCACTAGCCTTCTTTTTTCTCCTGAGACATTCTTTTCTCAATTTAGTTGAATTCTTTATTGATACATTTTATATACACATCACTATCACACTCGACAATGGGAATTTGTACCAGTATATGACATGAATTAATTCTCATTCTTACCCATTCCCCTACCCACCCTACAACTCCCCAGCCCCTATATACATAAGCTTTTTTTTTTTTTTAGGATAATAGTTTTTTTTTCCCTCATTACTAGTTCCTACTCCTTTCCCATTGAATATTTTCTATTTCATAAAATCTATCATACACTCTAGAAGTCATTTACATCTTCAAATTCTCATACCAGAGAAAAGGTATGGTATTTACATATCTGTGACCTATTTATTTTACTTATGAGTATGTCCTCAAGGTACATCTACTTGAGTATAAATGACTCAAATGTATCACTCTTTATGGCAGAGTAATACTCCACTTTATTTAAAAAAAAAAAAACACAACTGCTTTATCCAGAGAGACAGTCCCTTCTTAAATCAAAAGTCCCCTTCCCCTGATCTTTGCATGAATGGCTCCCAGTCAAGCAGGTCTCGTGTCCCTAAGGGACTCTTCCTCAAATATGCCATCTACAGGAACTTGGCTGCTTTCACTTCTCTGTCTCAATCCCACTTATCCCCATTTCTCAAGCTTCTTTCTACCAGTCACTTAGTGGTATTAGAAATGATCTTTTTTTTTAGGTGTTCAAATGATTATTGCTTGTTTTTCCCAAATATAATAGGACATGAATTCAAAAATCTTGTCTGTACCCTTCTTTTGTTTGCTCCACTGAATCTCCAGCATTACACATACTGGCAGATACATAACAGAGTTCATCTTGTATTTAGGGAAGAAATCAACTGATCAAGATGTCATTCTGAAGTAACCAGAGACAGGGTGGAACCAGAGACCTGGACTGAAGCGAGATGCTGGACCTCCCATAACTCAAATGTGTATTATTATTGACTTGCATTCCACCCCATAGAGAGCTCAGCATGTGATCTCAGTTCTTGAGCTCGACCTGAATCTAAATAATGCATGATTGTGAGAGACTTTGAAAATATAAAAGGCCACAGCAATTCAAAGTCTTATATTCTCAAGCACAGGGATTGTTCTACAGGTACCACTTTCTGGCCAATCAGACTACACATTTTATGTGATGTAGAAGTCCCACTGAGTAAATCATCTTTGCAGCATATACTGATTTATGGCAATTTTTTGTTGAAATGATGAACTCCACATGCTTCTATGACATGTGCATTTGACAGGCACTGGAATGGGTTACAAATGTCAATGTTGAAGCTTTATCAGCCACCTTAGGGAATTTAAGACATTTCCAGGTGTCTCTGAAAGAATTAGAAAACAAAACCTCTATAGCACAGGAATTGGCAGAACAAATCAGCAAATAGGATCTCATTCTTTAAAAAAGCTTCTGCACAGCAAAGGAAACCACCAACAGAGCAAAAAGGCAACCAACAATGTGGGAAAAAAATCTTCACCAGCTGTTCCTCAGACAAAGGGTTACTATCTAGAATATATAAAGAGCTCAAAAAAAAAAATCAACCCACCCAAATTTAAAGACCTAATTCAAAAATGGGCATCTGAAATGAACACATATTTTTCAGAGGAAGAAGTGAGAGCAACTAAGAAGCATATGAAGAAATGCTCAACATCATTAGTCATTCGAGAGATGCAGATGAAAAAAAACACTGAGATTTCATCTCACTCCACATAGAATGGCTGCCATTTCAGAATTAGCCAGCAGCAAATGTTGGCAAGGCTGCAGAGAAGAAGGAACCCTTCTCCACTGTTGGTGGGACTATAGCCTTGTACAAACCCTATGGAGATCAGTTTGGAGATTCCTCAAAAAGCTAGGATTGGAGGTCCCATTTGACCCAGCCATTGCCCTGCTATGTATATACACAAAAGAATTAAGACTTATATCACAGTGACATATGTGCGCCCATGTTTATAGCAGCTCTGTTTTTGATTGCTACATCTTGGAAACAACCCAAAAATCCATGAACTGGAAACTGGATAAAAGAGCTGTGGTTCTTTTACAGAATGGAGTATTACTCTGCCACAAATAAATGATAAGTTTGAATCATTTCTACTTAAATGGACATACCTGGAGGATATCCTCATAAGTGAAGTAAATAGGTCACAGATAGGTAAATATTGCATCTTTTCTCTGGTATGAGAAAATAAAGATGTAAATGAGTTCTAGAATGGTATGTTATATATTGTGAAATAGAAAATGATCAAAGTAAAATAGGGTGAAGGGGGAAAATAATGAGATTATAACAAAAAAGAAAGGAAACAAATTGTATGTATATAGGGGGGTGATAGGATGGGTACAGCTATGGGAAAAAATGAGAATTAAGTTGTCTTATACTGGTACAAATACCCATTGTGAAGTGCAATTATGATGTGCATATGTAATGTACCAATAAAGACTTCAATTAAAAAAAGATTAGAAAACACAAAAAATACTCTAAAAGGAAAGTCCTAAGGATTATAGGACACAGATGAACATTTGGAGGAGTATCTAAAGGTGATTCCCACATCCAACATGAAATATAGCATGAAAAATAATTTATACACACATAACACCAAGAAAAAGATAATTTCTCTTTGAAGCAATTATGTTCTGGATTTGAATCATCATTTAAATGAAAATGTAGAAAGATGTTGATGAAATGCCCAGAGCTAAAGTCATAAAACAAAAACTCTTCTTATTTGTGCCATTACCTCAATTTATGACATTGGGCAAGCCACTTTTGACATTACGAACTGCAGATACTGAATTAAATAAACTCTCATGGTATTGTACTAATGTTGTTGCTCTTTGAGCTCAAGGGAAAGAAGTTTTTATCTTGTACAAATGATGTCAGTGGGCACCAGCACTGAGATTCTGAAATGAACTTTAATTTTGATGAACGCCGTGTGTAAATGCTGTCTTTTGAATTCTTCTCCTTCTTTGGGATTTATAAGTGAAGTGTTTTGTAGGAATTTTCCCCTTTCTCAGGGAAGTATTATTTAATCACCAAAACCAGTTAAATATTTTAGGCTTCTTTCTGGAGCTGCCTCATCTGTTTCTGAGAAGCCAAACCAATGTGGGGGAAGCAGGTGATATCTTTTGTCAGGACACTTCGTTACCTAGCTTTGGCCCAACAAAAGCTCCTCATCAACCATAGATGTTCCTTCTCCTTTTGCAGATCTGTGAAAAATCATCTTCATTCCTATTACGTTGCTTTCTCAGGGAATTTAACAGAAGCTTTCTGCATCACCCTGAGCATTGTCTGAGCAGCTTTCTCTGACTGGCTTCAACGAGAGGAAGGGGAGGGCGCGGGAGCAATTCTGGTTCTGCTGGAAAGTGAAAGCAGCTGGGGCTCAGCTGCCAAGTTGATAAGGAACAGAGAACTGTGCATCAGCCAACCAGAAAAGTCGCTCTCACAAATTGCTGTGGCAGAGAAAGGCATAGACACGTGTGGCTGGGTTCTGAGTGGATGTTCTCAAGCCAGAGATACTTAAGGGAAAGACTTCTTTCTTAGGCCAATTAGATATCCTTATATCATTCATTTGACAGGCAAACTTATTCCAGAATTTTAGAAGACAACGTGTCTCTCACATATGGCATAGAATAATTTTACTCCCAAATTCACATTATCTCAGTAGGAAATTATAAAAATAAAACTATAGCAGTTTTTCTGGGAGTAAAAGAAACAAATCAGTCACTCTGAGTATCTCCTTGTATTTCTTTCAACTCCACCTGCATCAACAGCACTGAAAACTGAGACTTGTATTCTTCTTACCTCCATTCTCAAATTTATCATTACATAATTAAAATTTACAAACACTAACCACTCATCCAGTAGAAAAAAAAAAAAAAAAACAGGAAAGTACTTAATTTGCTCTCTGCAAAGTTTTCAAAATGGTAAAGCCCAGAGATACTGAATATATCTACCACATCTATCAGTGTAAAAATCAATGCCTAAAAGGACATGAAAAGATGCACTGTGTCTTTAAGAGTAGATTCTGCATGGAATATCAAAATATCAAATCTTGAGGCTGAGGTAACGCCCAGCCTTTGTATTCTACAATTTTTATCTTTGCTACCAAGCAAACTGCAATTTAAAATTTCTGTCAACGTTAGCGAGGCCTGATGCTGCAGGCCTTAATCCCAACACTCTAGGAGGCTGAAGCAGGAAGACTGTAGTTCCATCTTGGCCAACACAAAAATTTAGCAAGACCCTGCCTCAAAATAAAATATGATAAAATAAAATAAAAGTTCTGAGGGCGTAGCTCAGGGGGAAGACCTTGGGTTCAATCCTCTCTACCACAAAATTATTTAAGACATAAATAAAATCTTAAAATTCTATCAAATTACTCCAGAGATATAAACAAAACTTGGCTTTCGAGTGTCCCCTGTGGTCTCACAGGACAGGCTTCCAAAAAACAGTGACACCTGTGCTAGTTTGGTGCCTGTGACTGACACAGGCTTTATGCACAGCGACACCCCTACATAAGATGTTAAAATGCACATTTCTGACACATATTTCTGAGTCACTATTATTCAGAAGCTCACCTGAACTCTTCCCTGGGGACTGATCAGGTCGGATTCCTCTGTTCAGAACTCACCATCCACACCTCCCTAGTTTGGGAGCTGCCTCGGGTGTACCCCCAGGAGTCCTACTTCGGGAGTGATAAGATAAAGGGCAGGGAAGGGGACGGGGTCTCCCGGTTCAGACGGGGTCCTGGTTTGAGTCAAGCTGTACTCTTCACTAACTTGGACAGGCAATTCCCATTCTGTGTGGTCTGTTTCTTTAAATAAAGGAAAGTAAGAGCAAGAAGAAATGTCTGAAAGTTGCAGTGGAGTTTAAGAAGATTAAACTATCAAAGTGCTTAAAATTGTGCCAGAATATGGTAAGATCTGTAAGTTTTGGGCATCATTATTAGGTGGTACTCTGATATTTGACTGAAGTAAGAAATTTTTAGGGGAAGGAGTGACTTTTTAGTTAATAGCATAGACAATGTCTCTGTGACTCAATATTTCACCACATTGGTACCAAAACTTTATAATGTTAGAAATAAATATTATTTTACTATATTTTCTTTTTGAAAACCTAGATATTCCTAAATCTAGATCATGAAATTAGATAAAAGTAGGAAATTATATCAATATTTACTACATAGTAAGAGCCCATAAGTGGTCAGATATGATTAACAGCCCAAGGAAAATATCTGAATGAGCCATTTTAAATTTATGTTCTAAAGAATTTTATATTTACTTAAGAAGAAATAATGCAAGTAGATTTTTTTATTCAAACTTGTATGCTAGAAGAGACATGTATTATAGTGATAGTGATACAACAGATAAAATATAGTAGATTTTTGTCTAAGGAAATCAGGGTGGACATCACCGAGAAAGTGTTAGTTTTACCTAGTATTTGAAGGAAAAGTCAGATTTCTCCAGAAGGAAAAAAGGAGTAATGGTGTTTAGGAGGAACATGTTTGTTGTCTTCTAGTGAGGTTTTTTTCCAGACAGTCAACAACATCTTTCCCCTCTAAGAAGCTGACCTAGACCAGCCTAACAGACTCCTAAGGCCTGCTGTCCTCCACTCCAGTCCTGGGGCAGCAGGACACTCAGAAGCTGCGTGACAGCACCAGGCCCTTGTTTCAGAGCAGAGCCTTGTTACCTGGAAATTCAGGCATGTTTCATCCTTAGTTTCATCCATCTAATATTTGGAGCAAGGAAAATTATTCTATCTTGAACCTCAGGTGGAGACAGAAAGGAAGATGTTCTCACGTGATATAAGTTTCACATTGTAACAAATTCAATCTACAAAGACTAAACAAACATTATCTTCTTTCAATGGTTCCATTATTTTCTGCCTACCATTAAGTAAGCTCCTCTCATGATCATTTTGCTTCTAAAATGTTTACTTTCACCTAACAATTCCACCGTGTACTATTTTCAGGTACCCGTATTGTCTGTTCAAACTATGCTGCCTGTACTGGAAATGTGCTGTTTGTGAAAGTTTCCAAAATTTTCCTCAAGTCTTCTGCAACAGACATAAAATAAGACCATTCTGGAACTACCTTTAAAGCAGCATGAAGATTGCTACTTTTTTGCCTCTCTACTGTAGGGCAATAGCAATATATCAGAAAGGCTGAGATTGGATTTCTTTAAAGTACAAGTCAGTCCACATGTTAGCTTTAGTGTTGATATAGACATGGGTCAACAAAGACAGCCCTTTCCTTTACTTTATCTTGTGTTTCTTTTGATTTTTTTAAAAAAAACATATAATTTAAAGTTGTGCTGTCTTATGTAGTATCCACCAGGTGCACAGAACTACTACGTCTTTGAAATGTAACTGGCCACATTAATACATGCTGAGCTGGGAGCAGTGGCACATGACATGCTTTTAATTCCAACAGTAGGGGCTAAGGCAGAAGAAAGACTGTTAGTTTGAGTCCAGTTTGGGATGCATGGTGAGTTCATGGTCAGCCTGCATTATGTAAGTGAAACCCTGTCACAAACAAACAAACAAACAAAGAAAAAATCAGATATCAAGTGAAAAATATATATACACAGGCTGCTAAAGACTTAAAGCTTAATTATTATCTTTACATTGACTGTGTTAATATGACTATATTTGGTGTACATGGATATGATAAATATATTATCAAAGTTAATTTCCCTACTGCTCTTAACTTTTTATTAACATAGATACTTAGAAATGTAGAGTTATCCATACAGTGAACATGTATGTGACAATAATGCTGTAGCACCTGTAAAGGAGAGTTCTTTACTCAGGTTCTGATAGGGTTTAATAGTTCTCCCTCTATTGATGGAGTTGATAATGTACAAGACCTAGAATAATTTACAGAAAAATCTTTGCAATGTATGCCTGGATATCCAGTCAGTATTTCTCAGTAGTCCATTTAATACCTTCCAAAATGTCTTTATCTATGCTTTTACATTGTCTTCATCTCTGATAGCATCTCACCTGAATCTCCTTGTTTACATTCTGACTCTGCTCATCATCATGTACTATGTAATTTTAACTTTCATACAAACCAGCTTTTTTCTTGATACTTTTCACCTAGTAATTCGCAACTTTAAGCAACTATTTTAATCTTCCACGTACTAAGATAGGGTCAAAGAAAAGTTTTAAGTAAAAAACTCAGGTGAAACCACCTGCGATATTATTTGTGGTAGTTTTTTTGTTTCTCTGCCAACAATTTTTTGTTTCTCTGATGGTGCCATTACCACACTTAGTTGTTTGTCTTCTCTTTGTCTTGAATGAGGATGTGCTGCTTGACACCGGGATCCATCTTGCAGAGATGAGGCAAAGGCCAAGAAAATCACATATGTGTTAAATCACTCTCATTGAGACACTATTTGTTGTCAAAAATTAATCAAGTAAGGTTTCTTATACTACAGGAAACTAATCTACTAGTTGTTTAAACTGTGGTAAATTAATCTCCTGTTATTTACAGCTAAGCATATTCCTGATACAATCAAGCAATGATTCTCTGAGTGTGCAGAATTGGAAACACGGTGTCATTCTTGTCTATCTCCTCTTCATCAAAAAATAAAATCTACCTGTCTAACTTCCTTATATTCATGAGCTTGGTTTCCACTTTTTCCTTCTTACTTTCAAGTTTGTTCTTTCCCCTTTCTTTCTTTTCCCCGGCCCCCCTCCCTAATTTCCCTTCCCTTTTGAACATTTTCTTCCTATTCCCCAGTATGTCTTATACATTTTGGTCCTCATTGGGGTGTGTAGGTGTTGAAAGGAGGGCAAGAAAAAGGGGAAAAAATAAGAATTAAGATATATTGTGTACTGGTACAAATTTTCAATGATGAATATGATGTCATACTTAAAATGTATCAATAAAGTCAATTACAAAAAGTAAATAAAAACACAATTTATCCACTTTGTGTTCACACTATGGTGTCTTACATTTTTAATCTTATTCTTGATATCATAGGATGGTGCCTTCTATATCTGCTTGAAACTGGAGATGCCATTTTCTACCTAAAACTTAAAAAAATAATCTCCATTTCTCATCAGATGAAGGTTGAATAGTCTAACATGGTAAAGAACTCCAGGTCATCCCCAGTCTCCTCATAACATACTGTCCTAGAATGATATGTCTCCATTAATGCACACATACATTTCATTTCATTCACATAATATTTCTCAAAATGTCTGGGTACTTTTCCTCTTCCTCTTCCACTTCCTTAATTATTTTCCCTTTCATCTAGAGTATTTTGCTTCTTCTATCATGTTGCAAACCAGTCTACTTTTAAAAGAGCCAAGAACCAAGAGATAATATTCTATCTTTTCTCTGATATGAGAAAATGAAGACTTAAATGATTTATAGTATATATATTAGATATTGTGAAGTAGAAAATATTTAAAAGGAAAGAGCGTGTAGAGGTAAATAATGAGGAAAAAAAGAATGTGATAGTAACAAAAAAAGGAAACAAAGCTTGTGTATATAGAGGGTGGGGGTTGGAGGGTGGGTGGCAAAAGGGGAAAAATGAGAGTCGAGTTGTGTCATATTCTGATACAAACTCTCAATGTTGAATGCGATGGTGATGTGTATATATAATGTACCAATAAAGATTTGGGAAAAAAAAAGCCAAGAGATTTGTTGCACATAATCTGTCCTCCTCTAGTTTTGTTTCCCATAGTTTCACCAAATTACAGTCACATAAATTACAGAAAAAGGCCAGGGATTTAGCCTAGCTGTTCTAGCCCCTGCCTTGCAAGCACAAGGGCTCAGGTCCAATCCCTGGTAACCACACACAACAATACCGTGTGTGGAGACTCACACCCACCAGCAATCAGTACCACACACCACAATACTGGGTGTGGGGGCTCATGCCTATAATCCTAACACTCAGGAGGTAGAGGCAAGAGAATAGCTGTGACTTTGAGGCTTGTCTGGGCTATATAGTGAGCTCAGAACCAGCCTGAACTACAAAAAAAGACCCTATCTCAAAAAAAAAAAAAAAGTTACAGAAATGCTAAGTGGAAAATTCTAGAAATGAATAATTCATACATTAGACATTCTGCAAGGGCCTGAGCAGTGTAATACAATCTTGAACTATGGAACAGATTTAACATGAGTCTTGAGTCATCCCTTTCCCAGTATATCTTTACAATATGATACACACACATCAGTCTCTGATGTTGCCTTAATTATCAGATCAACGGTCACAGATTTGCAATTCATGCCTATGAACTATTATTCTACTTAGTAACATAAGGATTTAGCTCAAGTGGTACCACACGCACCTTGCAAGCACAAGGGCCCAAATTAAATCCCAGATACTGGAAAAAAAAAAAAGAAAGAAGGAAAATTATATTGCTGTATATAATTGTTCTGTTTTTTACTGTTGCTGTTTATTTCTTACTCTATCTAATTTATAAATTAAAATTTTTCATAGGCTTTCATGCAAAGGAAGAAATTGTATGTGTAGTATTCAGTCTGCCTGCAGCTGTAGACATCCTACATGGTCTAGAGACAAATTCCTCCAGTTAAAGGAAGGCAGCCTTCCCAGCCACACTCTCAGCTGCCTTTCCAGTCAGAAGAGTCCTGCTCATGTTGGAACTCTTTTGGTCATGCACAATTTTTGCTAAGACCTGGGTCCATGGAGCAAGCACAATACTTGGTAGTAAAAATGAAAAGATTAATAAGACATTATATTTGCTATCGATCGATGCATGGAAGACACAGAAAAAGATAACTTTCCTATAGAGAAGTCATGTTCCTCAGTCATGGAGAGTCAGCCTTTCGGAAGGGGCATCCTAAAGCAAAATGAAAAGTTAGTGCCCAGGTCATGAAACAAGAAAATCATTCTTCACATTGAAATAATCTGAAGAAAAGTCAAGAGATAAGAACTATGCTGGGTTCAGTGAACTACAAGCAAAGCAGTATTTCCGAAGTTTTCTGTCAAAGACCAAACATTGTGCAGGAAAATATCAATTCAGTGACTGAGATGGCTTCAAATTTATCTTCTTGGAAAAACTTGTATCAAAACACTTTCATAATACCACAGTCATTCTTATCATGGGCTCATTCACTTAACAAAGTAGAACCCAAAGTGACTAGTATGTTTTTGTTGAAGAAACTGTCCAACTCTATTACATAAGTATCTATTACATAAGACAATAAATGTTGACTTCTAGGAGACTTAGGTTAGTGCCAGCTTTCTGCCTCAAATGGCCCCCAATGACAATGACTTGCAGGTCTGTGTCACACCCAGTGCTAACTTCACCTTGGGCAACAGGTGGTTTCTGAGATCACCTTGTGGTTCCTTTTCCAGCTGTGGGGAAAAGAAGAGCTTGCTGAGTCCTAAGTAAGTACTCACCTTTATTAGCTCTATCATTTCTGCTGATTGCTATTTTGGTTAGATTTCCCTATGTGCAAGGGGCTTGGGAATATATTTAGGTTGTGAATCCAAGAAAAATAGAAAATGAATTTGGTAGTCAGTAAACTTCTGGGTCAATGGGAAGTTAATAACAAAGTAACATAAACCACTGAACATATGATGACCATGTTAAAAAATAAAGGTTTGGCATAGTGGATCAGAAATATAAAGTTACATGTGGTAACTGTATTACAATTCTTTAAAGGCATTTAATTTCATTCATCTATAGATTTATTCACTCGGTAATATCAACTAGCATCCAGTAGCCACTTAAAACACCATGATATAATGTTAGGATCACAAAGAGATACACATCAGAGATGCTGCTGTGGGATAAACTGTGCTATCTGGTGGTTTGTCTCTAAGTAGGTGCTCACTAAACATTTTTTTTGAAATAATTATTCAATTGATGATCACTCAAACACTGCAAAATGCTATACTACAGAGCCAGAATAATTGCTACAGGGGGACAGGACTAACACTATTTTATACTGCAGTGGTCCATCTGGACTCCAAAAGGCTGCCCTGGGTATATTTTAGCTATTTCTTAGGAAGAAAAAAATCGTCATGTACTGATTTGATTCTACTGTTCATTAATTCCTTAGCTAAATACTAAAACACCTAGAACTGTGCCAAATGCCAAAGGAACAGTCAATTATATGCTATTTAATCAGGGTGATGACAATAAAGTTACAAGTCTGGAAAATGAACTGCAATGCTATGATCCCATTTTAACAAGCCGGATGGTGCTTCAAATTTGCTACACTGGAAAATGTGGGTTTCATCCCCCTCTGCCTGCCTCTCTTCTTCCTCCTCTGATCTTTCCTCCTTCTTCTTATCCTCCTCCTCTTCCACTTTTTTCTCTTTCTCTCCCTCCCTTTCTTTCTCTGTCCATTTTTTTTTTCTTTTTACTGAAGAATATCTCCCAAAATAGTTTAAAGGAGGGCCAGTGAGTTCGCTCACTTTTTCCAGCATCTGCCTTGCAAGTTCAAGGTCCCAAATTCAACCCCCAGTAACCACATACAAGGATACCAGGTGTGGTGACACATCCACAAGCAATCAGTGCCCCATATCAAAATGCTGGGTGTGATGGCTCACACATATAATCCCAGCACTCAGGAGGCAGAGGCAGAAGGATTGCTGTGAGTTGAAGGCTGGCCAGAGCTACATAGTGAACTCAAGGCCAGCTTGAACTATAAAAGTGAGACCTTGTTTAAAAAAAAAAAAAAGATTTGAAAGTTCAGTACCTAGTATGAGTATGGTAAACATTTTGTTGACAATTGATTACTTTTGAAAGATACATAAGTCTTAAGGAAATAAATATAATGAAGAATATTTATGAATTTATATCGAGAGTTTATATTCACCATATCACCAGATTACAAAATTTAAAAAGGAGACAACATTTTGAAGTTAATGAAGCAGCAAGAAACACATCTTACAACTATGCTATGACATACCTTTATTTTTATGTGCTACAAACAAAGCAATAATAGATACCATCTAAATGATATATTCAATTGCTCATGTCTAGCCTCATATAGTAAGTAAAACTTTCCAGTGCATTCAAAGAATATAAGAAGAGTAGAAGCTATTAAGACAAGAAGGCACTGGTAGTTGGGAACTTGGTTCCTTCCAGGGAGCACTTCGAGAGAGTCTCATGCAATACAGAGAAACAAGACAAAGCCAGAGGTTAGGGTCATCCGTGGAAGTACACAAGAAGACTGGAATACTTTTCCCAAGCTTGATGAGCTTAATGGACGAAGAAACTGGGCCATTGTAGAACAGAATCCACATTATAAGTAGATGTTTAAATATCTCAATATCATTGCACAACAGCATTCTCAAACCCAGGTTTTGGCCAGGGGCTATAAGTATTTAGTAGAGGAAAGACCTAAAATGTTAGGAAAGAAAGGGGAGCTGGGCCCAGTGGCCCACTCTTGGAATCCTAGCACTGTGGGGTACTGAGCTGAGCATCTCAAGTTTGAGAGCAGTCTGTGGAATTAAGAGTCCCTGTTTCCATACTTAGCAAGACCCTGTCTCAGTACTTAGCAAGACCTTGTCTTAATACTTAGCAAGACTCTGCCTCAATATTTCTGAGACAAGCTCTTGCCATGTAATTGAACTCACTATGTAGTCCAGGCTACAAAGATTCACCATAATTCATCAGGATAAAACAAGATCAGAAACATGAAGGGTGGTCAGTTTCTATAGAGAATAGATTGAGATGCTCCCACACATTTTAATGAGAATGGCAGAAAAAAAGGGTATGATTAATTTTCTGTGGCTATTCCGTTGAGCTATAAAGTTTAATTTTATTTATTTATTTATTTACTTATTTATTTATTTTTGAGGCAAGATCTCGCTATTGGTTCAGGCTGGCCTCCTGCTCACAGTTACTCTTGTATTGCAGTCTCCCAGCTGCTGGGATTATAGGGATGTCCCATCACACCCAGCAAGCTCTGTGCCTTGATAAAACACAAATCTTCCTCTATTCCCTTTCTCTCCTATTATAATCTCCCTTCTATCTCTACGTCATCTCTGTTTTTCTTCTTGCTCTATTCTACATATGAGGGAAAATGTACAATATTTGACTGAGTCTGGTTTATTGTACTTTACACATCCATCTCCAGTTTCAATCATTTTCCTGCAAATGGTTTAATTTCATTGTTAATAGCTCAATAATATCTTACTATGTACATACACCATATGTTCTTTATTCATTCATCTGTTGAAAGGAAGATTTACAGAGCTTAGTTATTATGAATTATATCACTGTAAACATGAATATGTAGATATCTCTTTATGCTGACTTTAAATTCTTTAGAGAATCTACTGTGGAACAAGAAAACTAGACTAAATGTTACCACTACTTTTATATTTTTGAGAAATTTCCATAATGATTTCCATCTTGATCATACTATTTTACATTCCCAGTAGCACTATATAAGGATTCCTTCTTCCTGCCCAGACTAGCAACCTGGCCATCATGTTTTAAAAATATATTTTTGGTGATAGCCATTCTGACTGGAGTGAGATGAAATTGGAATGTAATTTCAATTTTCATTTCTCTGATGGCTAAGTACTTAACCACTCTTTTACTTCTTTTGTTCCTGTGTTTGGGGCTAAGAAATCTCATTTTGGTAGTCTGCACTTCTTAACTCACTTTCTGTTTTCTCTCTGTTCTCAAAACCTCTCCCAGGTGTCTTCAAATTATTTTTTAAAAATTTTAATTGGCACCTCCTAACCAGACATGGATACTAATTAATCCAGGTGGTATTGTTTGTTCATTTGTGTAGCAAAAGTTGTATTTTCAAATTTACAAGATGAATAGCCAGAATTAAGTATGTATTCTATGGCCATTCTGTGGAGTTGTATTGTATGCAAATAGCATTTTCTTCTTTACATTATTCATGAACAAATAGAATATAAAATATTTTTAATGAGAATGGCAGAAATAATAATAATAACCACAATACATACTAATGGCCTCAATAAGCAGTTTGGAATGAGTGCTATTAAACTGAGAAATTAGCATAAGTGTGCTATCACCCTGAGAAATGTGTGAGATCAGATCAAGATAGAGTAAATGTTTAAATTTGAAAAGATGTATCAGCATTAATTGCCCTCCTTGCTTTCAACACACTTTTCTCATCATTATTGCCACCTGGTGAAGCAGTTCTGGAAGTCTTCTTTTATGGATGTCACTATGAGACACAAGCAAAAATGATGAATGCCGCTGTCAAATGTCATCTAGCAGAAGGGCATCCTCATACACAATGAAGGATGCCTCCATCCACTTTCTTCACTGGATGCAGCATCATGAAACTTTGGCCTCTTCTCCAAAGTCAAAATGAACGGCCAGGGATTTAGCTCAGTTGTTCTGGCATCTGCCTGGTGAGCACAAGGCCTGGAGTTGGATCCCTGGTACCACATATCACAATGGTAGGTGTGGTGGCTCACACCTGTAATTCCAGCACTCAGGAGGCAGAGGTAAGAGGATTGCTGTGAGTTGTATTTTCAAGGGTAGGGTAGCCTGCGTACATATTGAGTTCAGGGCCAGGGTGAATTACATAGCTAGACCCCATCTCAAACAAACAGACAAAACAAACAAACAAACAAAATGACAATGAGAGGTAAATGTTGTGAATTGATTCAAGAAATCAAACCATCCAGTACTACCAATGAAAGGCATTTAAGAAAGTACTTCCAGTAAGGTGTGGCAGCACACACCTCTAATCCTAGCATTTGAGAGGAAAAGACAAGATGATGGACATGATTCAAGACTAGCCTGGGATACATAGTGAGCTCAAGACCACCTTGAAGTACATATGATGGCCCTGTTTCAACACCCCCCCCCCAAGAAGATAAAATAAAAATAAAATAAAGAAATACTAAATTTCTTTTGTAAAAAAAGAAAGAAAGTTGCAAGAGTGATGTGACAATTGTGTTTGAAGTAAGGGGTAGTATTTTGAAGAAGGTTAATGGCAATATAACTTTTACTATAATAAATTTGAAAAAATCAAACATTTCCCATATTGTTTATCATATGGAATGAATGCTCTAAATTCAATAATAGAAGCAATACAATAAGTGAAAATTATTGTACTTAATGCCTGTTTTGTTATATACTAGAATCATTCCTAATGTGATTATTTCTCTTGAACACATTTCCCTTAGGTTAGATATTTCATTCCTACTACAACTATAACTATTAAAAATTTAAACAATGATTTCAAGTGATAATTTTGGAAGAAATAATTGTATCTTAGTTTCTTATTTCTAATTCAGTGCTACTATTTGTAGGTGGAGCTAAGTTTATGATGGATCACTCAGGCTTCTTATAACTCTAATGGAATATATTCTCCAACTTTCTCATTTGGGGAAATAATATGATCAAATAAAAGTCTATATGTCAACTATTATAGTCACTTTTTGCTTTGTATGTTTTCAATTTTAAAAATTTAATACATTCTCCACTCATTTTCTTCACTCCTGTGAGGAATAAATATGTAAGAGTCAGCATCCTTGCAAGTCATGTTGTTTTATTCAGAAGGGAAGCCCAAGAACCCAAATTCTGTTGCTGGGTTTGAGTGTAGGTCGTTCACGTTTTCAGAACCTTATTTTTCTCATCAGTTAAGTGGGTATAATGATTATTTAAATAAAAACTACTCAAAATCATTGCTGAGAATAAAGAAGAAAAGCAAATGCTCAGTAAAAGTATAAAGGGATATATTATAAAGGAAAATGAAATATATGAGTGTTAGCAATGTGCAAGAAAACATCAAAGAAGGGTTAATTCTATCTATAAATTTTAAAAGATCTCTGGAAGGAACAATCATTCAAAGTTGGCTTGGAGAAGAGAGGAAGGTTATTGTTTCTTTGATTTTGTTTTGTTTTTGAAACCAAGTCTCGCTTTGTAGTTCAGGCTGGCCCTGAGCTCAGCCTCAAACTCACATCACAGCAATCCTCCTGCCTCTGCTTCCCGAATGCTGGGATTACAGACATGAGACACCACACCCAGCACTGTAGTATGTGGTACTGATTACTGCTGGGTGTGAGTCTCTACCCCCAGTATTGTTATGTGGTTACCGGAGGATGAACCCAGGCCCTCGCACTTGCAAGACAGGTGCCAGAACCACTGGGCTAAATCCCCAGTCCTGTTTAACAATTTTTTTTAAGTTTCTTTTATATGAGTGAAACTATGAGATAGTTAACTTGCTGAATCTGATTTATTTCATCTAATAACAGTCTCCAGATCCATTCATTTTCCTATAAAAAACATGATTTCATTCTTTCTTATAGACAAGCAATGTTCCATAGGATACAGATACCAAGAAAGCACCACTTTTAAAAATGCTAGAGAATAAAAAGAAAGTTGATAAGATAGAAAATGAATTTTTTTTAAGAATTAGTTTTTGAAATTATGACTAAACAAATTATTAGGGCAAAAATTCTTTTTTTTCGGATTTTTTATTGTTCTTTAACTTCCTTGTGAGGCACAATTATATGGCACAAATACAATATTTGTATTTGTTTGTGGAGGCACTGGGTTGGTTTTTTGCTATCATCTTATCTCTAAGTGGAAATTCAATTAAATCTTGATTCTTAAAACAGGCAAAAACATACAAAACATGTGACCGGGATTTCTCAAGTCGTATCCTGTCCTACGATGATGTCACAAGGCACCGTGTCATAACCATGGAGAGCCCTCTCTTCTCCCTTGCACTCACATCTGTGCTCCCTGGACGCTGCCACTCCGCAGAGCCTCACAACGCTCCTTCCAGTCCATCCCACCTCTCTGGAGCCACACCCTTCACGTCAGACTCTATTCATCTTTCTTTTTCTTGGCTCTGCCTGTTTTCTGAGGAAGCAGTCCTCTTTTGTGTCCTATCTTTTCACAAGTCTTTGGTTTATTTTACAATTCTCCCATCACAGTTTATCTTCAAATGACAATGGATTTCCCAAGAGTTATAGGTTGTGCAAAATGAAGACATTTCCCATGTGGCTCACTTTCCAAATGATGTCCTTGTGAAAGGAGATGATACATCAATGAAAACCCATTTCAATCCTATAAGGTGATATATAGTAGAAGACACATATTTCCCACATTTATGCTGTTTAAAAATCTATTAATAGGGTGCTATATTTTAAAAGGAGGCATTTGTATTTCCAGCATCAATAATCCTGAAATCTCCCTCAGTGAAGCTGAGCTCACTCTCTCTTCTAACTCCAAGATCCTTGCTCTGCAGGCCCATCCAAAGCATTACTTCTCAAAAGCTTTCCTTTTCCCTTTGTTTGTAACATATCAGACCAAAGAATATGACCTATGAGGAGAAAAGAACTCAGAATTCAGTTTGATTGGACAAAGGAAAAAATAAAAACTTTCAGCCATCCATAAGAGTCATTTTGGTCACTGAATCTGCGCCGGGTTTGGAGTTTGCTTGTCTCCAGGCCCATGCCGGAGGAGCGTCCAGGGACTGAGGTTAGCAGCGGGCGGCTCGGGAAACGGGGACTGTGCCACTGAATCTGCAATGGGTTTGGAGCTTATTGGCCTCCAGGCCCATGCCGGAAGAGCGCCCAGGGACTGAGTTTAGCAGCGGGCGGCTCGGGAAGCGGTGACTGCGGCACCGAGTCTGCGTCACTGAATCTGCGCCGGGTTTGGAGTTTGCTTGTCTCCAGGCCCATGCCGGAGGAGCGCCCAGGGACTGAGGT
>PVIR01015993.1:0-37358 GCA_004026965.1 Petromus typicus
CTTGCAAGACAGGCGCCGGAACCACTGAGCTATATCCCCGGCCCAGGTCTTTGAAATTTTTTAATCAGACATTCTCCACGCTGAGCTCAAGAAACATTTTGCGAAGCAGAAAGGACAAAAAGTAACATTTCCTGTGGGACTTTCTGTGGCTATCCTGGATTTGGCTTATTGTATATAACTGCTATTACTTCAGTATCACTTGATTCCATGAAGTCTATATTTCTATAATTAAATTAAATAATCTATTATTCTATAATTAAAGAATTATATTTTATTGTAAATTTAGGGTTCAAGAAAAGCTTGGAACATATATCTACATATATACACCTATATACATACATATGTATATATACATATATATACATACTTATACATACATATATATACATACTTGTAATTACACTATACATAATGGTGAAGTCTTCCTTTTAACAATTCAACACATTCACTGACTCTGTAGATAGTTTATTACATATACTTTCAAACTTTACTTATACATAAACAAGAAATAGAAATATCTATTCATATCTCCCTCTTTTATATAAAAAAGTAACACATTACATAGTATTCTACAACTTACATTAGAGATATTTTTACCATTCAGGTGGCATAAATATTCTTTCTCAAAGCTGTATAATTTTGCATTGTGTGTTACAATTTCTTTAACCAGTGTTCCATGAGATTAATGCCAGTAATGAGTTTTCATGAATATTCTGTAATGGATCATATATATGTGAAACATGTATTATTGGATATACACTCCCTGGGTCAAACAATTGTATCTGTAATTTAGATACTGCTGACAAATTGCTTTCCAGGAGGTCTATAACAAGATGCACACTGTGTTATCAAAATTTCTGATTTATAGCTATTTAATAAATGGGGGAAATGGTATTAGTTTAGTTTAATTTGCATTCTTATTATGAGTGAAGTTGAGAATATTTTCATATGCTTACATGCTACATGCTCTTCTTATAAATGTCATTTTGAGTATTTTTGTCTAGTTTCCTACTTGAGTTTTTATGTTTTTTCTTATCTATTTCTAGGAGTTCTGTATATGGTAAGGAATCGCCTCCATCTCTAGTGTGAATTATATGTTTGTATTTCTTTCACTTCAGCATTTAGCTTTGGATTCTGCTTATGATACTTTCACATACATAAAATTTTATTTATTTTTATGTAGTTAATTTTACCGATATTTTATTATGTGAGTCTAGATTATAAATCATAATTGGAAAGACTTTCCCTCTTTCAAGATAATAAAATAATTTTTATAAAGGAATATTTAGTTGTAAATTTTAAGTAAAACTTCATACCAGATAACAAAAAAGATAAATGTGGGTGTATATCAAAATGGAAACAATTTACATAACATAAGCCTTATTACAGTGTAACAGTAAGGCAAATGTATTGCATGGTTATCACAGAGTTTTTTGTAAACAAAAAGCTCAAAAGGGTTCACATCACTGGTGTATAGTAGGTAGTAGGCTAAATATTATCTCCAATTTTCTCTGTTTTACCCATAATTCATGAGTTAGACAGATAAAAATAAATACAATATATATTAACACAAAAGAGAAAACCTGGTATCTAATATTAATAACTTGACAGTTTAATAACTTATGAAACACAGTAATATTATCAAAATAAATGTCTTATTTTGCATTATATATGTGATAAGTGATTTGAGTCTAGAATGTACAACACACACAACTCAGCAATAAAAAACAAAATATATAGTAGACAAAAGAAAAAATTGAACAGACATTTCTCCAAAAAGGATCTAAAATTGTCACTAAGTACATGAAAAGATATTCAATTTCATTAGCCATTGGGATGATGCAAACCAACGCCATCTGCTACCTAGGAGGATGGCTAAAACATACAAAGAAAGAAGTTATCTGTGACAGTATGACAAAGTCAGGATCCTCATACTCTATTGGCAAGAGTATAAAATACAGCCACTCTGGAAAAGAGAATAGTAGTTTCTCAAAGTAAGCATAGAATTATTATATAATCCCCATATTCCAGTCCCAGAAGATAGACAGATACATAGATACATAGATAGACAGATAGATGCATGGATACATAGATACATATATGATAGATAAATAGATAGATACATAGAGGCTACAAAATCTATACACAATTGTTCATAATCAAAAAGTCAGAGCAAGCCAAATGTTCATCATTTGACAAATGAATAATAAAATATGGCATAGTCACACAGTCCAATTTTATCCAGCAATCAGAAACTGAAATATTAATACCTGCTACCACATGATTAACCTGAATGAATATGTTAGGCTAAGTGAGTTCAGCCAATTTCAAAATATGTCACATAATACATGATTTCATTTACAGGAAGGCCCATGACAGGCAAATCTGCATTGGAAATCAGAGAGAGTGGTTGCAAAGGAATGGGGACAGAAGGCATTGAGTGTGATTGCTAATGAACACGGGGTTTGTATTTTATCTAATTAAAATGCTCTAAAATTAGATACAAGCGATGGCTGCACAATTCTATGAATATAATAAAAACTACTCAACTGTACACTTTTCAAATATAAATTTTATTTCATTGAATTATATCTTGATAATGTAATAGCTAACTACATGTAAGAAAGATAGATGATACGTAGTTGATTGAGATCTACAGATAGATGAAAGACAGACAGATGGGCAGGAAGATACAGTCTATTCTCCATTCTAGCTTCTGCAACACTACGAGAGGCTCTCCATTTGCTTCTTTTTGCCAAAACAGTAGTTTATATAAGAAGAAGAACTGTGTCCTAAGCTAGATGAATTCAGAATTCTAATCAGGCATAATTCTCCCTAAACTTAGCACCAGCAGCAATAAGAACACTATGTTAAAGGAGAACCTGAGGCTAAATAGGATGTATGTTCCTGCCTACGTTGTATTTGCCTTCTGATCCAAAGTCGATGAGTAATTTCTGGCTCGAGTTCTTTAAATTTTCTGTCTCTAGTTAAAAATTTAGATTGCATTAGTTCGATAACAAGGACAATAGCAAGATGCCCAGTGATCATTTCTCTTTGAACATTTACGTCCTATTTCACAACACCTACCATATACTGTGGACCTCATTTACATGCTCACTACATTTCTCACACTAAAGAAGCTATATGGTATTTACACTTCTGTTTCCTATTTATTTCCCTTAGGAATATGGCTCAATGTGCATCCCTTTAGCTATAAATGTCTCTAATTTATCATTCTTTTTTTTTTTTTTTTTTTTGAAACAGGGTTTTGCTTGTGTGGTTCCTACTGACTCTGAACTCACTATACAGCCCAGGCTAGCCTTGAACTCTCAGCAAACCTCCTGCCTCTGCTCCTGAGATTATAGGTGTGAGCCACCATGCCCAGCATTGTGGTATTTGGTGCTGGGGTATGAACTTGGGACCTTGTGCTTTCCAGGCAGGTGCTGGAAACACTGAGCTAAATCCCCAGCCTCAAATATATTATTCTTTATGGCTGAGTAATATTCCATTTTATTTCTAAAACACACACATCATCTTTATCCAATTTCCAATTGATGGTCATTTAGAATCTTTTCAAGATTTAGTTATTACAAACTGAGCTTCTATAAACATGGGTGCACATGTCTCAATGTGGTATGATACTTTCAACTCTTTCATGAATGTACCTAGCAGGAAAATAGCAGGGTCAAATGGGACTCTAATCCTAGCTTTTTGAGGACTTCCCTCACTGATCCCCACAGTGGTACAGCAGTCTACATTCTAAACAACAACGGAGAAAGGTCCCTTTATCCCCACAGGCCCACCAACATCTGCTTTTTGTTGATTTCTTGATAGCAGCCATACTTTGTGGAGTGAGATGGAATCTCAGTGTTGAAATAACTTGTATTATAAATTTGGGCTGGAAAGAACCCAAATGAATCTGGGCTATGTTTCAGATGCCCACTTTTGTGTCAAGGATGTAACTGAAAAAGCAAGAGCAGTGAATGTTTACCTGAATCCTGAGCAAATGTCCTTGTTTATATAGGTAGGCATTTTCCTTTTTCAACCTAATTTGAGCTTCTAAAACTGGAAATTTTACCTAGGTAGTGTAGTGTAAAGATGTAGGCTTTGGGAATTACCCAAGATTGGGTCTGAAATCCAGCTCCTACCCCTTGTCAAATGTGTGATAGGAACAAACATGACTGGAATCTAACCTGTTTGATAAATATTATTACCCAACTCAACAGTCATTGAATTGGTTATGTAATGTACTAAAAATTTAGCATGGTGCTGGCACCTTCTGTGCACTCACCAGGCATTAATCCTCTTTTTTATCTGTCCTTCTGAGTTTGAGACAAATGCCACATTTAAACCATTTGAATGTGTTTTCTCCTCTTACATTCTTTAAAAACAAAAACATTAATATGCCTTTACAATACATCATAACCACATTTACCTTGGGGAATTAGTATGTGTACAGATCACATCTTGTTCCTTCTTACTCCCTCCTTCCTACCTCTCCCATCCCCAGATCAGCTTTCCTCTGCATGTGAGTATTTTGACTTTTTCATTAGTACCTATTTGTGATACTTAAAAAATACATTGATCCATACAAAAAAGTAAGGAAACAAATTTTATATATATGGGGGGGTGGTAGGGTGGGTGGGGCTATGGGAAAAAATGAGAATTAAGTTGTGTCTTATACTGGTACAAATCCCCATTATGGAGTGCAATCATGATGTGTATATTTAATGTACCAATAAAGATAATTTTAAAAAAAATACATTGATCCGGAGCAGTTGGCATGTGTACATATTGCATTTTAATCTATGTGATTTCTGTAACTCAGTTTTCTGAGATTTCTCATGACCTTCCTCTCAGAAGTTGTTAGAAGATCTCGCCAGTTGAAGGCTGTGTTTTCTGCTGTAAGAGTATTTTTTTTTTAACCTCAAAGTTAGAGTTGTGTTCCATCAGATGGTGATTATATGAGTTTCTACTTTTCCTCTGCAAACCTTTTCCTTTTTGGTAATAGCTGCTCTGCTGCTCTTCCTACCATGTCAGGAAGAATTCTGAAGTTTGTTTGAAGAGTTCTACAGTTCAGTGTCACCATGAACATAAAGAGTAAAATCCTGATGATGCCCATTCTTATAATGTACCTCGGAGAGAAAGCAGCTAGACTCAGTCAACTTCTGAACCCCTGCTCATGTACCAATTTCTGATGTACTTCATACACAGGAAGGTTTCTCTCTGTATTTCTTGAGTGAATGAATAAATAAATGTAAGTACAAATATGTACATCTGAAAATAATGAAACAATAAAAAACTAAACAACATTGACATAGAGACCCTTTAAACCCATTAGCTGTTAAGGGAATCAACAAAAATCAAGGTAGTAAAAAAGGGGAACTTGTGTGAAGTCTTCATTAAAGTGTGCTAAGACAGGACTTGCCTCTCCTGGTAACACAGGAGTGCTAGGTGCCCTGTTTCATAGTGCCGTTCAGACGCAGCACTAGTTCTTCCCACAGAGGTGCAGTAGGACTAGTGAACTTCGAGCACACTCCCCTCTAAGAGCTTCTCGAAGATTCCTCTAAACACACCTTCTGGAGCTTCTCAGCACTAAGTTAGCAATGGGACTGTGCTCAAGGATGCAAAAGGCCATTACGATAACTCTCCAGGAGTATCCTGGCAATGAACTATCCAAAACAGGTGAGAAAAGTGGGGTGAATGTCACTGAAAAGACTCTACACACAATTAAGAATGGAAGAGGGTGTGGCAGAAAGGATACCACTTGCTATGCGTGTAGCTTTGGTGTTCCACATTATGGATTTCTCAAGTGTTTGGTGAATTGAGGATATGTCTAAGTATAAAGGTTCTTTTTTTATATTGCCTGCCTCAGTAGGTGGCTTATATGACTAAATTAGAATTTATTTAGAAAACTTTTACATGCAGATTTCTTTCCTTTTGCTTTGATCTAGCCAAGAACAATGTTTTGCTGCTTAAATGTACAAGAACTTAATTTTAAGATATAATCGTCTTTGGCACAAGTTTAGAAATTAAGTTATCATGCTTCCAGCTGCACAAAAGTGCTATCTATAGATTGTGAACAAATTACATGGATATTGTGATGTTTTATTCTTCCAGCATCATAGAATTAGGGAATCTTTAGGCCAAGTAGTGACTATGAGCAAACCTGATCGGGAGTTTGAAATCGTATGGACACGCTTACAAGTAGTTCATCGGGAAGGGGAGAGGAGCTTGCACAAGCTGCTGGTGCTCAAAGTAGATTCAAGCCCTTTATATGCTTGCTGTTGTGGAGTTAATTTTAAGATTCTCTAAGCCTGTTCCTTAGCCTATAACATAATGTTTTGAAATTGATCTTTCATATTTCAGAAGTAGAAATAACATATAAAGTGTTCGGTATGGTGCCCAGCAAATGTTAGGTACTTAATAATAATAAATATTTCTGTCATCATTGTATTATTATTCTCCATCTAATATAAGCAGAATGTTAATACTTAGGAAGGTTTTGATTTTAGTGTCACATTTTAAAACAATAAACAATATATTTTGAAAGAGGGAAGGAAAAGTAAAGAAGGGAAAAAACATTTGATGGTTGAAAAAGGAAACAAAGCCTTTGTATATAGGGAGTGGTGGGTGGTAGAGAGAACAAGGGAATGGGGAAAATGAGAATCAAGATGTGTCGTGGCCGGGGAGTTAGCTCAGTGGTTCCGGCACCTGTGTTGTAAGCGCAAGGACCCAGGTTCAATCCCCTGGTAACCACATACGATACTGGGTGTGGAGATTCACACCCAGCAGCAACCAGTACCACATACCACAGTGCCAGGCGTGGTGGCTCACGCCTGTAATCCCAGCACTCGGGAGGCAGAGGCAGGAGAATTGCTGTGATGTGAGTTCGAGGCTGAGCTCAGGGCCAGCCTGAACCACAAAAGCGAGACCCTGTCTCCAAAAAAAAAGATGTGTCACGTACAGGTACAAATTCTCGATGTTGAATATGGTCATAATGTATATTTAAAATGTACCAATTAATTAAGAAAAATAAACAACATTTTTCAAAGTTACATAACAATTATAAAAGAAAATCATATGGCCAAACTAGAAATGGACCTATCACTCCCTGTCCGCTGGTATAGGTTTATATAGTGCCCAAGATCGGCTGGGTGACTAATAGAATAGTGCAAAAGTGATGATGTTTGTGGCCGATAGGACAAGGGCTCCCCAAATGCATCCACATCTTATCCTCACATGCTAAATGTGTGTACACAATGAATATGGCATGGCAACAGGGATTCTGCAGGTGTGATTAAAGTAAGAATTTTTAAATAAGAAGATGGCTCTAGGTTATCTGAGGGAGCCCAGTACAATAAAAAAATCCTTCGAGGATGGAAGCAACTCAGAGATAATGGAAGATGCTCTACTGACAGCTTTGATGACAGACACAGGCCTTGAAAATAGAGCACAAATGTCCTTTTTCAGCTAAAACACACAGAGCAATGGGCTCTTTCCTGTAGACTGTTGAAGGAGCATGGTTCTATCAGCCCTTTGGTGCTAGCTCATGAAAACCTTTTTTGAACTTTTGATCTCCAAATGATAAATTTGTGCTATTTAAATACACCGATGTGAAGTGCTACAATGCATCATTTCCAAGATCAGTTATGAAAGACTGTGGCTGGGGAAACCAGCCACAGTGTCACCCAGAAGAGAGACTGGGTGAGAGACATCTTTGCAAGACAGGCTTAGACAGTTCCTAGAATTACATGAAATTGCTAGTAAGACATATAAGAACTTACACAATCTGAGAAAAGCATATCAGAACTTAAATAGTACAAGGAAAGCAGCGTTAAAAGGAAATTTATAGTAGTGTGGACCCAACTGAGAACCACAGAACAAGCTCAAGGAAATAACAGCTCACAGTGCTAGAAATATTGAACAGGGCAGGGACTTGGCTCAAGTTATACTGCACCCAGCTTGGAAGAAAAATTGAACAAGCCGAACCCAGAGCTTGTACATGAAAGAAACTCCAAAGATAAGAGAATAAATTAATGAAACAGAGACTAAAAATATAAAGAATCAATGAATCATAGAACTGGTTCTTTGAAAGTATAAACAAAATAGACAAAGCTTTCACCAATCTTGCCAGAAAACAGGAAAAAAGATACAAATTAAAGCATTTAGAAATGAAAAAGGTAAAGTCACAACAGACACTGCTGAAATCCACAAAATTATTAGCAATTACTCCAAAAACAATTGGAGAATTTGGCAGAAATGGAGAAAATCCTAGATAAACATAAATTTCCAAAACTGAAAGACTTTAAAAATCTTTAATAGTCCCTTAATAGGCAAAAAAATTGAAGGAGCACTTAAAAAAAAAAAAACTACTGACTGAATAAGAAAAGCCTAGAACCTGATGGATCCACAGGAATTTTACAAGATGAATTCAACGAATTCTACAAGAACAATACGGAAGAGCTAACTCTAATACTCCTCAAACTTTTAGTGACATTAAGAGGGAGAGAGTGCTTCAAAATCATTCTCTGAAGCTAACATTATCCTGATCCCCAAATTAGACAAGGATCTAACCAAAACAAGGAAACTATGAGCCAATTTCTGTAATAAACATAGATGCAAAAATCCTTAACAAAGGCCAGGGATTTAGCTCAAGCGGTATCATGCTTACCTTGGAAGCACAAGGGCCTGAGTTTGATCCCCAGTACCAGATTTAAAAAAAATGCTTAACAAGATACAGTGATACCTTGGCTCACGAGTTTAATTCTTTCCACAATTCTGGCCATAAACCAAATCAAATTCAATGGTCAGGTCAGTGCTCACCTTACAGAGATATTTTATTCATTTTGTGACCAATTTGGTTTGCAGCTAGAATTGTGGAAAGAATTAACTTCATGAACCACAATACCACTCTACTGGCAAACAGATTATGATAAATTGTATTACATGATGGTGGATTTCATCCCAGGGATGCAAGGAGGGCTCAACACAAGCGAATCAGTAAGTGTAACTCACCACATAAACAGAAAAATATGCAAAAAGCCACACGATCATCTCAATAAATGCAGAAAAGGCTTTTGACAAAATCCAACATCTATTCATGATAAAAACCCTTAATAGGTAAAGAAGATATTTATCTTAACATGATAAAAGTCATTTATGACCACTCACTGCCAAAATCATATCATTTGGGAAAAAACTGAAAGCCTTTCCTCTGAAATCAGGTACCAGACGAGGGCATCCATTAACACTCACTTCTGTTCAACAGAGTCTTCAAAATATTAGGCAGAGCAGAGCTTGTGTGAAGATTCCTCAAAAAGCTAAAATAGAATTTCCACTTGATCTAGCTAACCCTTTTCAAAGTACTGTCACAAAACAGTTAAAATAATCATATTACAGGGATACTTACATAGCCACGACTATAGCTGCCATAAGACAAGACAAACTTGAGGGATTCGTAGGTAAATGGATAAAAGTTGAGAATACGTCAAGTGAAATAAATCAAACATGCATGGTTTCATAGATGCGAGCAAAATAAAAGAAACAAATAAGAAGCAAGGAGAAGTTCAAATACTTTCCCAAATTACAGATTTCACTGTAAAAATATCTCAACACATCCAATAATTTTTTTGACTTATTCTGTTAATTTACCTTAGTTTGTTGAAAAGAAAGATCTGCGATATTATCTTTTTGTTTCCTTTTTGTAGTAAACTTTTTGGTTTATACTTTGTACTCGAACCACTGTGAAGATAATGATATACAGTGTCCTAACTATTGTTATTCATTCATAATCTGATTATGAAACTTTGTTTTATTTTTTTTCATAAAATAGATAGTACTCAGCAAAATGATACAGTTCCCAGACATACGCATTTTGGACTCAAACTCTGACGTGGCTACTTATTAGCTGTGAGAATGGAGGCAAATCATACAGCATTTCTTTGTCTTGGTTTTCTCATCTCATACAATGGGGATGCCCATAATAATATCTACTTTACTGGACTATTATAAGGGCTAAATAAAATTATCTTGTCTTCAGAATGCTGGAAAATACCCAATTCCTAGAATCGTTTTCACACAGTAACATTAGGAATTAAAGCATCAATATGTGCAGTTAGGGGGATTAAAAATGCACTCCACAGTAATTATCCTCCAACACACAAATCCAATTTATTTGATTGCCCTGATTTCCTATAGTTAAGGTGAAAACTCAACTTTCTAAGTGACTAGAGATACACGGTAAATGCTATATAAGCCAAAGTATTTGATGCAGTGGCATGCTAGATCATATGTATGCTTTGTTAAAAGAGATTTGGACAAGTCACAAGCAGATATATACATACATATATGAATATATATGTGAATATATATGAATATATATGTGAATATATATGAATATATATATATACATACATTTTATATATATATATATATATATATATATATATATATATATTCATTACCTATGGTACTGCATAAAACATCACCCAAAACTCAGAATCTAAAAACAATCAATGATCCTTACTTGTGTATCCAGAGTCTTCGGCCTGTGATTCCCTTGGCCTCACCTGGCCGCTGTCACCCGTCGGGAAGTAAGCTGGCTCTTGGAGGGCGATGTCTCGCTCTTCTAGGCCCGGTCTGGCTGGGAGAGCCCAGTTCCGCCCCGCAGGTCTCACCAGCCATGTCGCCCCCATCCTTTGAGAAGCCAGCTCAGGCATGTTTCCGCAGGAGATGCCATGCGAGCCAGGCCTGCGCCAGGCCTGCAGGACAGCGACAGAGAACCAGACGCTCCTGAGTCCCAGGCTCGGGGCGGCATTCCTTCACGTGCACCGTGTCGCTCGCTGGTTGGAGCAACTTCCAGGAACAGTGCAGACTCAAAGGTGGAGAAACAGATTGTGTCCCCGTGGGAGTCCATGGGAGACGGCCATTTTGCAATCTACGAGACCAAAGATGATCTGGCCAACTTTTCCTCTCTCCTTTTTAAATGAAAAAGAACATAAATTTTAATTAGAGAGTATATGATTTTAAATGGTATATGGTTGGGGGAAAAGATTTCTGTAATTCATAAATTATCCTTTGGGTATATAGTTTAAATTTGTGTAAGTGAAATAAATCACACTACTTATGGCAATAAAATGTTTTTCATGGTAAAGATTTTACGTTTCATGGGGTAGGGAGTGTTTAAAAAATAAAGGAACACACTGAAAATAACTTAGCTCCTTTCTGTGTAAGCTGGAGTTCAGATATTGTTCAGATAGAAACCTCTTTATGTGTATTATATATGCCACACAAATGAGCACATCATTAACTAAATATCCGAAAGGTGTCAAAATCTACTTTATGAACACCTCCTATCTTCTTACTGCTCTCACTTTGACTCACTCACCCGAGGTCAGAAATGATGAGCGCTGATCTTGGGTATTAAACAATGCTGTTCTGCCACCTTGTGGACACTGCCTGTCAGCACCATAGATTTTCATTCATCTCCCCAGAATATTAACCAGAAGCACTGCAAAGGAGACATCTTGTCCTTGCAAAAGACATGTATTCTTTCTGTGCCCGTGGGACTCTGGCAATTTCTAGACACCTCTTTTCACAATAATGTTTCAAGTTCATAAAATAAGATATTAAAATTAGAAAGGAAACTACACATACTAAAATACAATTATCCAGAGATTTGATATATGTGTTAAAATAAGATGCATACATGGTCTGGGGGTTAGTCTAATAACTGTTTTGATTTCTAACTAGTAAATAGTTTCAATGTACTTTGAGATAACTTGTCTCAACTATGTTTCAATGTATTTTGAGCAACAGGATAAGGAAATGTGTGTCATTATGTGAGATAATTGCGGTTTCTTATAGTCATAAATGAAGGAAATGTTTGATTATGGCTGGGAGGGAACAGGAAAAAACCATCACCTTCTTTTATATCTGAGTTTGGAGAGCTGTACGTGGACAGATAGGTCTGCGGAGAGTACAAGTTAATCAGTGCTGACCCCTAGTGCTGCTTGTATCACATCACTAAACAAGGATAAATTACACATCAAAACTTAGAATGGAGGATTACTCTGCCATTAAAAATGATAAGATTGAGTCATCATACTGAAATGGATGTACCTTCAGGATATCCTCATAAGAGAAATAAATAGGTCACAGATGTGTAAATATCGTATCTTTTCTCTGGTATGAGAAAATGAAGTTGTAAATGAGTTGTAGTATGTATAGTTGATATTGTGAAATAGAAAATATTTAAAAGGAAAGAGCACATAGGGGTAAATAATGAGGGGAAAGAGAATGTAACAGTAACAAAGAAAAAAGGAAACAAAGATTATGGGCGTGGCAGGGTGGGTGAAAAGGGGAAAAATGAGAATCATTCATGCCATATTCTGGTACAAACTCTCAATGTTGAATGTGATGATGATGTGTATTCATAATGTACCAATAAAGATTTAAATTAAAATAAAATTCTAAAAACAAACCTTCATGAAGACTTTACAAAAATATTCTTTCCACAATGCAGTTTTGATTAATGAGGCAGTAATTCTCTGCCATAAATATTATTCTTATATGCCCTGTAATGAATGTGCAAATTTTAATCAGAGAGTACACAATTTTAAATTGTATATGATTAGAGTTCAAGTTTTATGTATGTCATAAATTACTCTTTGGGTATACAGTCCCAATGTGTGTAAGTGAAATACATCATGGTGTTTTTAGGTTTTATGGGTCTGGGGGTATTTAGTATATATGCTTAAACTGGATGCTTTCAATGTCAAGTGCAGATATATAAAATACCTATGTAATCTTATTTAATTTCTTAAGAAATGAGCTAAATTATGTGAAATCTAGTCAAAAATTTGCCTTTCAATGATTCAGTAACTGTGTACACTTCCAGCTGCTACAAAGACATATACTTTTTTATATACAATGAATTATAGTAGCTTTCTCAGTGAAGCCCGAGCTTCCTCCCTTTGGGAAGCTGTGGTCGTGCTCAGTTAGCACAGCGGGGTCCTCTCTGCTTTAGGTGGACCCTCAGTGGACTCTACTGCAGTGTACCTACTTCTCTCATCCCAAACAGCACATGACAAATTCTCCAGAAAGGATCATTTTTATCCGTGTAGCGTGATCATTCTATTCTTTGACTTCCCTTGTCCAGCATTCTCTTGGACATTATCAGTGTTCTCCTGGAACGAGGGTATTGAGTGGACATTTTTAAAAACTAGAAAAGTCACACAAGAACTCTAAGGGAGAGCCTCCCACTCAATACCCTGTCACAGTCTCCGTGTCTCACTGTTAATAGTGGCCTGGCAGAATGACTATGGGTGAGCTAAGACATTTATTCCACAGTTTATACCTTGTGTCACATGGGCTAGAGTAGTTGTCCTTGTTGGGCCACCATTCCCTTACAAACTAGAACAAGTTATCAGCATAGAACCCAGTACGCAGCCTACAGGCAGTGTCCAGGGGCACACACTGCCTCGGAGTCAGGGCCTTCCCAAATGCACTCTGCTGACATCAAGAAAGATGGAGCTCTTTATTTCATGCCGCACACCCCCCCAAAAGTAGTTTTAATAACTCAAACATAACTTCCCATGTGAAGACTTCTTCAGTGCCTCCAAACTAAGCTAATGCTTTCTTTGATTAACATGTGAACATTGTTGTAATTCTGTTTTTTAAAATAAGCAAAAATAGTTTTTAGAATAACTGGATATTTGCCCACCTCATCTATGAGACTATAATGTTTTCAAGGGCAGAAATCACACTTTATTCACCTTTGCCTAACTAGTGCCTAGCATTTCAAGAAATTAAGCTTTTATTGATTAATTTTAAGCTATTTTTATGTTCTTTAAATGTGCCATGCTGAGGGAAATAATTCACCATTATTTTTATCTGCTACTTGATACCTGGGTTAACCCTGCAAGTCTATCAAACAATGGAAAAGGCTCTGGATCAATGTGGCTCTACAGGACTTTCGTGTGCTGATGGCTCTTATGCACTTGAAGTGCAGTTAGTGGGATAAAGGAAATAAATCTCTAATAACGTTATTTTTTAAAAAAATAGTCTAATGTGGTTATAAGTTACTGTGCCAGTCAGCACAGCACTGCACAGACATTTCCATGGGGGTGTTTGCATTTCATTCTGAGTCTGTATTTGACTCTGATCCTATCTGTGTTATCTTTTGAATGCACAGGGACAAAAAAGCATACATTAAATTTTTAAGAAGCCTTAGTATAGAAAAACTGATTTACACTGAAATCCTCAACAGAATTAGCTAACTAGCCTCACATTGCCTAAGTGAAAAATTCTGCATTACCTAAGCAGTTCATCTACTAACTATGGACTTTTTACAGTGAAATGTGACCCATTTTTCAACATCATCAAGTCACACTACAAATGTGAAAACATTAATAAAATTCAAAGTAGGTGCTTATTATCCTCTGGGCTTCCTCTGGATTACTGGTAATTTCCCTCCTTTTCATTCTTTTTTTTCCCCCCTTTTCATTCTTAATAGCATGGATGTGAGCCTTTTCCCTCCTTTGTTTGATAAGGTTGGCTAAAGGTCTGTCAATTTTGTTTATCCATGGAAGGACCAACTCTTATGATTCATTGATTTTTTTTTTTTGTATCATTCCCTTCATCTCTACTGCATTAATTTCTTCTCTGATCCTTATAATTTCTTGCCCAGTATGAGCTCTGGGTTTATCTTGCTCCTCTTTTTCTAGTCACCTGAGGTTCAGCATTAGATTGATAAGTGCTCAACAATATTGGTCCTTTGAGAGATGCAGATGAAAACAACACTGAAATTTCATCTCACTCCACAAAGAATGGCTGCTATTTCAGAATTAGCCAGCAACAAATGTTGATGAGGCTGTGGAGAAAAAGGAATCCTTCTTCCCTGTTGGTAGGAGTGTAGACTCATACAACCCCTGTGGAAATCAGTGTGGAGATTCCTCAAAATACTAGGATTGGAGGTCCCATTTGACCCTGACATCATTCTGCTAGGCATACGCACAAAAAAAATTAAAAGATTCGTATCACAGTGACATATGTGCACCCATGTTTATAGTAGCTGAGTTTGTGATTGCTAAGTCTTGGAAATAACCCAAATGTCCATCAACTGGAGACTGGATAAAAAAGCTGTGGTTCTTATATAGAGTATTACTCTGCCATAACAAGGATAGAATTGAATCATTCATAGTCAAATGGATGTGTCTTCAAACATCCTCATAAGTGAAAGAAATAGGTCACAGATGTGTACATATCATATCTTTTCTCTGGTATAATAAAATGAAGATATAAAAGAGTTCTAGTATATATAGTTGATATTGTGAAATAGAAAGTATTTAGTATTTAAAAAGAAATAGATGTAGGACTAAATAATAAGGGGGAAAAGAATATGATAGTAATAAAAAAAGAAAAGAAAGCTTATGTATATAGGGAGGTTGTAGGGTGGATGGGGAATGGGAAATAATGAGAATCAAGTTGTGTCAAAAACTGGTACAAACTCTCAATGTTGAATGCGATGATGATGTGTATATATAATGTACCAATAAAGATTTGAATTTTTAAAAATTGTAACTATAAGCTGGGCATGGTAGTACATGCCTGTAATACCAGCACTTGGGAAGATTGCTGTGAGTTTGAGGCCAGCCTCAACCACATAGTAAGATCCTGTCTCAAAAAACAAAACAAAACAAAAGAAAAAATTTTAACCATGAGTCTAACTAAAATTCTACCCACTGCTCAGTGAATGTTTAAAAATACGGGAAATAAATAATTATAGATAGTGGAATTCATGGCAAAAGTAACCTTATACTAACGAAGTAGAGCAGTAATTATTGACATTATAATGCAGATTTAAATTGCTGGTGAGGCCCTCATTAAAAATGTAAGGTTTTTGTTGTTACTTGTCTCATCAGATAACAAAGAGGAACTGAATGCTACTCCAGAATTCTAGCAAAAAGATGAGCCAAGGGCAGGAGAATTGGTGGTGAGGGCGGGAAAGAAGGAAAGTGAGAAAACAAATCTCGAGGACCCACAGGAAGAAAGGGTCACACTGAAAGCTGAACACCTACGAAGACAGAGACCCAGCAGGTAATTCGCAGGGGCCCAAATGTTTCCAAGAGCAAGGAAGCAGGAGGATGCCCCGTCTGGATCCCGCCAGTCCCACGACTTTGTAATGAGTGGAGATATGCCCTGGAAGGAGGGAGGTCAAAACTAAAGTTTGGCCCAAATTTTATCTGGTGGTGCAACCTTAAGGAAGTTGTTTAAATTCTCAAAGTTTCATTTTTATTACTGCAAAATGAAGACAGCATTTGTAATGCCTCACAGTAGTGTGGCATTAAAGTGACACCCTCTATAAAGTGATTGGCATGATTCAAGGCAGAAAGTAAATTTTTATTTATCGTGGATAAATACTAGTTATATTGTTTATAGGATACAAGGCTATATATATGTTTAGACTATATATATATATATGTTTAGACTATATATATATATATATATACATATACATGTTTAGACTATATATATATACATATACATATATATATTCCTTATGAAAGAGTAAATGAAGGTAATTAGCATATCTGTCCCCTCAGGTATTTATTGCCTTTTGTCACCTTTTGGTGGCATGAACATTTCAAATGTACTCTGCAATTTTTTTTTACATTCTATTATTATTAAGTGAGCTGTGTGACAGATCTCAAACTTATTCCTTCTAACTGAAATGTGACTCATATCTATTTGTGTATTTAACATTATTACTTGAAGCAAATGTTATTTGAAAATGAAGAGAGATCTCTGAGTGTAGCTCAGTTTTAGTTAAACTATACCCCAGAGAATCTGCTGTGAGATGACTAGTTGCCTCAGACACTGTCATTCGTGAAAGATTATGATTTTTCTTTCATAAATCATGGTAGTTTTTCTTAATTTTTTTAAATTTTGGTTTGTCCACAGTTCTCATGACCTCTTCCCCCATCCTTCAAACTGAGCTAGAGTCAGATATGAGGATGTAGTAAAAGTGTCCAAATGCTTCTGAAACATAGAAGTAACCTCTGCTCTGTGCCTGATTTAGAAATATTCTCCGCCTCAGACGTTCAGCCGCTGTAGAGAAAGCTTGGCCTTCAGAAGGCGGTGTGGATTCCACAGGCTCTGCTTCAGTAACAAGAACAGATAAACTGCAGAACCACCTTCTGTGTAAGTATTAATAGCAAGTCTGTTTACGACTTCAGATAACTGACAGCTATACACTTTCCCCAAAGTCATTTCTCACTCTGTAAAAGGCTGCCACGCTACCAGGTTTGAAGAGGATATAAAGAAGATCCAGAAAAATTTGAGCCTTTTGATGTGATTTAAAGTGTGTTTAAATCCCTATTTCTAAGATACAGAAAGGAAGGCTATAATAAGTACCATCCTCAGACCAGGCATCAAAAGACTGAGTTAACCTCTTTTGACCTGTTTCCTCCTCTGAAGAAGCGGTTAGTGGAACTTCCTAAGCTGTTAATTTCCTGCTAAATCAACCACTGCGCGGTTGTGTAGTGGATATTTAAGGAGCTAAAGACAGTTTAATTTACAGATGCATTTGTCCCAAGTATATAAACAGGAGTTGTTTCAGAAGAGAGCAGTAATAGCTTTTCTGATGATATTAATGATAACAGTCTTTGAAAAACATTTAAGAAAATATACAAGGAAAGAAGCCCAGGTTCATCCACTTAATTTTCACTTACTGATCAAAAATGATTTCATTAATTCATTTTTCACCTAGAAATTAAGTATTTATGTTTTCAAATCCATTGAACACAATCCTCAAAGAAAAACCTGAATGAATAGTTGTAGCTTCCTCTATTTTTGGATGGATGTAAAGAATAGTCTTCAGAAAATGGATACATTCACAGATGGCTGAGTTAGTTTCCTAGAGACTTGATCAACAATGCTTCAATTTATGTTTTCTTTTTTATTTTACAAAGGTACAAAAGTCATATCCTCATCCATTCAGTAAGAATTATGCTGAAGGGTACACATTAACCACCTGCCTGAGAACTGCACAAGTTGGTCGAGTCCAAAGAAAGAACCAAAGCAACTTGTTTTTCTGTATGTGTTAGTTGAAGAACACAAAACTGGAAAGAAAATACAGAACCAATGGATCTCTCAACTAGGACAGAAACTCTGCGGATATCACTGTGTGATACTCGGGGCGGGGAGGTGCAGAAACTCATGGGAGACACGGGGCACTTCGGGGACTTTGTTTACTCAGGATCACAGCAGCCACATTCAACAGTCTCCGGTCATTCAGGCTATGGTCAAGCATTAGTGAAGGATATTCCTCTCAAAAGAAGGTTTATAGTTTGCTGCAATTGTAAAAGTATAGGCCAAACGGCCCTGTATGAAGTTTCAATCCTTCGAGTGATTCCAGCCTGAAATCATTTGTGGACTAAGTTGGCACACTTTCCCAGAGCACACGCCTAACTCCTCCACAGGCAACAACAATGCTGTCAGGAAAGACAGAGCTTTCGGTAATGATTCTTCGTGAAGACATTAGGACGCTCCTAGAAGATGTCATTTTGGGGAAGTGGAACAAATCCAAGTCACCAAATTGGTGATACTATTTTTCCAACTAAATATACATCAGTCGTATTTGTAGAGAGACCATGTTATAAGCCCACAAGTAATTTCTGCATTATATTTTACAAGAAACACTAATATCAGATTACGCAGATTTCTTTCCATAGATCATTATAATACTATTTTACACTGATGTTGACTTTTAAAACAGGCAGGTGTCAAGAAATTATTAAAAAATGAAACTGATTGTTGTGACTTTAATAACACCTGATTCAGGCTGGGGATTTAGCTCAGTGGTTCCAGTGTATGCCGGGAAAGTGCAGGGTCCTGAGTTCAGTCCCCAGTAACCACATACGACAATGCCAGGGTTGGTGGCTCATACCTATAATCCCAGCACTCGGGAGGCAGAGGCAAGAGGATTGCTGTGAATTCAAGGTTAGTCTGGGCAAAATAGTGAGTTCAGGGCCAGTCTGAACTACAAAGCAAGATCCTGTCTCAGAAAACTAAAAAAAAAAAAAGATACCTTAGATCTTCAGACAATATTTTTGCCAACTTAAAATACAAAAATATGAGCTTATCAAATTATGATTGATATCTGGTCTTAATGTCACTTGATGTTTGCAGTCTTTCATTGTTTTCTACATCTGATAGCAGATATAGTCTGATTATATAGAATGAAATATATCCTAAAGTATTTTGGGAGGGGAAAGAAAAAAGGGGAAGCTATTTTTTAGGTTTTTTTAGAGGGAGAAAACTAATTAATTATGGTAGTACCACCTTTGGCAGTATAGCATTTTCAAATAAGCAGTTTTGGAGTCAATTTTTAGTATACAAATAGCTTACATTAATGTGAGTAAATTCAGAGCTTTGTAAAAAATAAACTACACATTTTCTAAAGTAGTTCCAAACTTTCTAGGTCTCAGTGTAGGAAACAGCATACTAGATCAGTGTGATATTGAGTCCAGATTATGTTTTGAGAAAAGCTTTTACCTAGATGTCCAGGAAACTCCAGGAATTAATTCACTGTCATCCTAAACTTCTACCTAATGAGCCAGTAGCAAGTGCAAAATAGTCTTCTTTCCTCTTCATTCTTTTCTTTACTATTCCTAAAATTTCATCTGACATTTAGAGGTAATAAAAAGTTATTAAAATGTTGGCCACTGAGAACTTATTGTTAGGCATATGGATTACAAATACAGTGGATGAAAATGACAAAATCCTGTCCTCCAAAGTGTGGCCTGAGGGTTATTCCACCCATTGAAGGCTTAGTTTATTCATCATCCAAGTCAAGGTAATAACAATACCTACTTTACCGAATTACCAAATTAAATGAGCCATATAAAGGGTCTGAAATGAAATGACCAAAGCTTAAAGTTCTTCTACAATACATTATCTCATTTAATATTGCTTTATTTCTGATCACACATTTAAGGATGCAAGGTATGATTCTTTTTTGTTATCTGGCACCCTTTTGAAAAATCAAAATATCTCTTCTTTAAAGTCTTCCTGGATCCATCACGTAGAAAGGCAGAGTAGATGAATGTGCTGTTGTAACACAGGCTCTGTCACTTTTTAAAAGCTGTGCACACTTTAGCTGGAATCTTCCTACTCTCCCTCCATGTTGATACTTTTTCCTCTTCCATTTATATTTTCATCTTGGACTCCCTTATCGTAAACTATTTAAAGAAAGATCTGAAAGACTACAAAAGAGTTACACTGTATCATCTTGTACAAATTTTATTAGAGAAAGAAGACTGAAAGTAACTTTAAGAAGCTACAAGCATGAAAAATACCAGTTGCACTTGTCACACCAAGCTGTACCCACCTAGGTCCCACACGGAGCATCAAATGGGAGATGGGTCTACCACTCCTTTGTATAAGGTCCAATGTGCTTCCCTCAGCAAAAGCATCTACCAAGGTGACTGAGATCTTGATATTTAAATACTTTCCATATTATAAGAGCTTAGAACTAACAGTCTAAATGCAATTTACATTTCACAAATTGATGTTAGAATTCACATCTACTTCATTTTAAAATGATGATAGGCCATTTTTTTTCTCTCTCCACATTGCAAATTTTTCCAAAATAAAGAGGAATTTTTTAAAGCAGCTGGACAAGGACAAAATCAATGGCAGGGGAAATCATAGAAAGCAATCATATACAATCATATGCACACATATATCTGGTTCAAAGCAAGAAATTAACTCAGTCTCATAAGAGGTCTCATGTTTACATGAAATATCTACTACTATTATTTATTTTATTCCTTAAAACTGTGACTGGTCTGATATTGCACTTGTGCACAATTTTTTTTCTTAATGATGTGACAAAATTTGTAATTCCTGTGTATTGCTATTGTGCCTTTAACTCTGCAGAACTACTGGGCTCTCAAAGACTGTTAGTCACATAAGGGAACAGGTAGAAGGTAACAGATGGCAAATGGCTTTTAGGAAGAGCTTCTTTGTTGGCAAGAGTTGGATTAGGCTACTTTGAGAACAAATGTAAACAGAACATTTCAACTTTGCAAAAAATGCAACACCTAGAGGACAAAGGAGTGATGTGAGACTGATTTACAGCATGCCACAAATAACTCAGTTTCCATGCTCAATCCTTTGGCCCTGGAAGAATTCTCAAAACAATTGTCAAGTCTTAGAAAAGAGCTCTTGAATCAATATTCTTTTATCTAGTAATCACAGGATTAGTGTGATCAGTAAGTGATACCTGTAACAATTCAATGATAATTATCAAGCATTTTCTGAGGACACCATAGTTCTTTTCTATGGATATTGGTGACCTCTCACTGGCCTAGTTTTTTGTGTACCTCTCTGTCCTCACAAAAGATATCAATTCTAATAGAAGTTGCTGATATAAATAGACAAGGGAAACTGAAAAGGCTTAGAGAACTGTTAGACCAGGAAGCTTGTACTGTTGGACGGTCAGGTAGAAATATTCTGGACTGTTGTGCAGTCTAAGAAAGAGTTCAAAGGCTACTGGACAAAATTGGAGCTAGAGCTAGTCATCAAAGGGGTTTAGTGACATCCAGAAAAAGGTCTACCTCGGTACAATGCAGTGATGGACAGGGAGCAGCCGATGGCCAGTGTGGCCCTAGCACAATGATGTTCAAACCCCAGTGGGATAAGTCCCTTGTAGTTGGAAGCCTAAAGGCACATTCTCATGGCTGCTACATTTAGAAGGCCAAACACATCGATGCAACATGTGATAAGGCAAACCCCAGGTTATTTTCTTCATTTAAATCTGACTTTTTAATCCAAAATTTCTTGGAAATAAAATTTAGCTTTAGCCTACCTGTCTCAAAATCAGTATCTTCCAGTATCAACATAAATATTAATAAGTTTTATAAACCATAAAAAGAATATGAGGCAAACACAAAAAATGTCTGTTCAATAGAAAGCTTAAATCAAAAAATTGTGATTTATTTTTCCAAAGATAAGCACGGTTGATTCAATTTAAATATAGTTACAAGTTGATTTAGTTAATGCTACTACAAAATGAAAATTACCGATAATCCAATTAGTACAACTATTAAAGCCAAAAGCCAACAGAGAAGTATGAAAAAGGTATATCCTGACATTTTGTGTAAAAAAATTATTTCCTTCCTAATTAAAATGACTAGGTTCCAATGTAAGTCAACCATTACACATATATGTTTCGCTTTTCACTGCCTATACACACTTATCTATGCCTAAAATTTCTGTTTTTAAAACTGTATATAAAGGAGCATGAAACTAATGCTTGCTTTTCTGCTGGACAGTTAGCAGATTCTGGATCACACTTGAGATAAACACAGATTTCATTTTCAAGTAAATGAAAATTTGTCATCCTTGCTTATGATGATTGGTAAAGTCAAAACTTGTTCATGTAAGGAGTGAGCTGGAAACTGCAGCAAGATGTGTATGAAAGTGGGATCCTCCTCCTCCACAGAAACCCTACCTCACCTGGGAACATCTGCAAACCTCCTCCTCAGGACACTGTCACACTGCAGCTCGTAGTGGCTGCTCCTCTCAAAGTCACACTCAAAGGCTGAGCAGAAGAGACAGAGAGAGGCTCTCTGATGCTTGCATGGAAAGAGGAAGTGTTCCATTTTGTTCTGTGGCTCTTTCAAGTGGTTTTCTGTAAAACTGACGAGTTGCTGATATCCTTCCTCATTCTCAAGCCCAAGGAGCAGTAAGAAATTTTCAGAATTTATTACTGCAATATAACGTTTCTAAAGAGTCAAATTCTTATAAAATGAGGAATCCTTGTCATTTCAAGTCACACTACTTTCTCCAAGGTTTTGTAGATACTAGTTCAAACTGGTTCAAGTAAAGAAAAGTACCTGCTAAGTAACTGGTTGCTTCTTTAAAACCTTTAGTAAAATCAGGCCTATCAATCTCCTCAGAGTTTTGCAAATCCACCTTTTAGCTAAACACACTGTTGCAAATCTATCATCTGTTAAACTACAGATTTCTGTATGCAGTGGGAGATTTCTGTTGTCTTTGTGCAAATGGTAGCACAGATTTTAAGCATTCTAGAGTGACCTAGACTTTATTGAACAAAGCTAAACCTTTTGTAGCACAAATCAGAACTTTAAGATTTTCATCTAAATCCGTTTCTGTTACTAGTAACTCTGGAAGGAAGAAAGTAGTGTGCCATAGCAACTTCAGATCCAAATCCTCAGCAAATCTAGGTAAAAATACAAATGTGAAGAAAGTTACCTCCAGATACATTATAATCAAACTTCTCCAAACCAATGGTAAATAGAAGATTCTAACAACCAGAAAAGAAAGGCTCATTCAAACATGGGAACACAGAGGATGACAGATTTCCCACTGTAAACAACACATGTAAGAAGAGAACAGAGACAAATCTTAAAGAGGCGAAAGAAGAAACTGTCAACCTAGAAGACTACAGGCATCAAAAGTGAAAGCAACACACTTCTTCAGACAAGCAAAAGCCAAGTGATTTCATCACCAACATGACCACATTACAAGAAATGACAGAACTTGTTTAGTCCAAAGGGAAATGAACAGCTGTAAATAATGAAATAAAAAAATACCAGAAATAGTCACTACATGGTTGAATCAAGAGAATATGCATTGTGAGGGGAGTAAATATAAACTACTTGTTTTTCCATCCAAAGATAAGATTGAAATTATCAGTTGTTGGTAGTAATTAATTGATAAAAGAAAGATTTTATAGATACTAGATTTGTACAAGATTTAGGAAAAAAGTTATTTCAAATGAAAAAGCATTTACTTTCCTAAAAGGTAAACAAAGCAAATAAACAATAAAAACTCTTCCATATATATATATGTCTATCCCTTAAGTGTGTATTTCAACATGGACTTAAATGATCCCAAGAGGACAAAGCAATGATTCTATTTAGTTGATCTGTTCTGTTATAGAAACTTCCTTCAAATCTATCCTGTATTTCAAGTAGGAGCTTATAGGTTTAAGAAATTTTGCTTTAAGAAATCTATTTTGAACCTATAGTTTGCCAATTTTATCCAGTAATAGATTTTATGCATTTTATTCTGGTCACAAAATGACAGTACAAATTCAGGCTAAACTAGTGAACCTGTCAAAATAGATGGAATGTCCTTGGTGCACCACTCCTGACTCAAAAGTAATAAAATATTTTTGCAAGGAATTTGGTTGCAGGAGTATATGTCAAGTCCATTTTCACACAGGGGCTCAAATAACATTGACAATAACCTGCTTTTCTTCTTAAGAGAAAAAATATTATGTGGAAACTTTTCATTCTTAGGTTTTGGGAAAGCAAAGTGAAATATATAGTACTGGATTGTTTTTCTCATTACTTTAACACTAGTATGTAATAAATATTTATTTTTTGTAGATCAAGAGTGTAGCTTTACAATAAAAATAAAGTTTTATACTAAAAATGAAAAATAAAGGCCCTTGAGGTGCTCACAGTATAGATGTCACAAACACTTTAACCAGGTAAAAAAATCAACAAAGAAACATCAGAGTTAAAATAGATCTACAGATCACATAAATTAATGGGCATGTACAGAGTATTCCATCCAACAGTAGTAAAATACACTTTCTTCTCAGTAGCCCAGGACACTTTCACCAAAACAGATAATATTTTAAATCATAAAGTTAAGTCTAAATAAAAACAAAAACAAATGAAATAATCTTAGGCATCTTATTGTGTTTAATGGAATAAAATTAGCAATGAATAGCAAAAAACCCTCACAGAAACTACACTAATATATGAAAATTGAGTAATTTTGAATGACCAGTTGAATGATCTTTGAACAAACTAGGAGAAATTTTAAAATTTTAGAATCAAGCAAGAATAGAAACACAACCTCTCAAATCCGTGGGACACAATGGAAGAAGTTCTAAGTGGGAAGCTAACAGCTCAGTGCCTATATTACAAAAACAGAATGATCTGAAATAAACACTAGGACCTGGGGGGAGTGACAGGGACAAGAATAAACCCAATCCTAAACCAGTGGAAGGAAAGAAAGGATAGAGATCAGAGTGGAAGTTAAGGAACTAGAGGCTAAAAGAATACAAAGGATAAATGAATCAAACAATTAGTTCTTTGAAAAGACAAAAAATACTCATAAACTCCTGGCCAAATTTATCAAAAGAATGCATTTAGTAAAGTGAGAGGTGAAAAAGGCAGAATTGCAGCATAGACTACCAAAATCTAGAGAATCATTTTGAAAAATTTATACTCTAGTTAACTGAAGAATCTAAAAGAAATAGAAGAATTCCTAGACAGAGCAATGAGATTGAAATAGAAATAAAAATGATCCCAACTAAAAAAAGCAAGACCCAACTGATTTACTGCTGATTTTACCCAGACCTGTAAGAATTGGGCCAGGGAGTTAGCTCAGTGGTTCCAGCGCCTGTCTTGCAAGTGTAAGGGCCTGGGTTCGATCCCAGGTAACCACATACCATACTGGGTGTGGAAACTCATGCCCAGCAGTAATCAGCACCACATACCACAGTGCCAGGTGCACCACACCTGTAATCCCAGCACTCGGAAGGCAGAGGCAGGAGGATTGCTGTGATGTGAGTTGGAGGCTGAGCTCAGGGCCAGCCTGAACCACAAAGCAAGACCTTGTCTCAAAAAACCTAAAAGAAAAAGAACTAATGACAGTATTCTTCATATTTTTCTGTAAAATAAAAAAGAGAAAATATTCTCCTAAATCTATTTGACAAATCCAGCATTGCATTATCCTTATTTAATATCAGATAAAGACTGAACAACAAGAAAAGAAAGCTACATTCCAAACCCTTCATGAACATAGGTACAAAAATATTCAATAAGATCCTTGCAAACAGAACTCAATCATTAAAAGAACCACACCTTATGATCAAGTTGGTTTCATCCCAGAAGTGCAAGGGCGGCTAAATACACTTCACTTATGATCAGAACCTTGAATAAACTAAGAATAGATAGATTTTAAAAGCCATAGTCCAAGCTCACAGCCAACATACTAAATAGAGATAAACTGAAAACACTTCCTCTAAAATCTGAAACAAAACAAGAGCATCCAGTCTTACTAAGCCTGTTCAGTAGAATATTCAAAGTACACTTAATAGTCATAGCACACTGCCCTTTAGCCAGGGCAATGAGGCAAGATGAATAAATAAAGAGAATTCAAACAGGAAGCCAGAATATCCATATTTGCAGATGATATAACTCTTTACACAGAAGACTTTTAGATCAGATAAGCAAGTTAAGCAACATGGCAGAATACAAAATCAACAAACAAATGTCAGTAGCTTTTTACATACCAAGAAAGAAAGAAATTAAAGAAGATGTCAGAAATGGAAATATATCCCTTGCTCATGGATCAGCAGAACTAATACTTTAAACTTACTATAGTTCAAAAGTGATCTACAGATACAATAAGATCCCTATTAAAATACCAGCAGTGTGCTTCACAGAACCAGAAGAAACAATCTTTTTTTTCCCAGTAAATAATATTGATTATGTTTTAATTTATTTGGTATTACACACTAGAATATAAAAGAAGAAGTTAAGTCAAGGCCATGCAAAGGCTGGAGTTCAACACCTGGGGTCAAACCTTAGTGCTGCTAATTCATTATTTAGACATGGAAAAAGTCCTGGTCCTCTTTGCTCTTGATTTTCATCAATAGTTCAAGGCAGATAAATATACTTTATGTTATTATTAAGATTAATGAGTTAATACGTTGTAAGGTATTAGAAAAGAACCTGAGACAATACAAAAAATATGACTTCATTTCCTTGTACAGAAGAAACAATCTTAAAATTCATATGGAAACACAAAAGACTAGAATAGCCAAAGAGCAATGAGATTACAGGCGTGAGCCACCACGCCCGGCACTGTGGTATGTGGTACTGGTTGCTGCTGGGCGTGAGTCTCCACACCCAGTATGGTATGCAGTTACCAGGGATCGAACCCAGGTCCTGTGCTTGCAAGACACCAGAACCACTGAACTAAATCCCTGGCCCAGCAATGGCTATTCTTGAGAGAGAGAGAGAGAAAAAAAAGTAATTCCAAAGACATCACAACACTTATTTTCAAATTTTACTACAAAGCACAGTTTCAAAAATCATGATACTGGCACTAAAAAGACCTGTAGACAATGAGATTGAATAGAAGACTCGAAAAGAACTCCTCCACCTATAGTCATCTGGTTTTTTTACAGAAGCTAAAAACATACTGGAAAAAAAATGGCCTTTTAAAAAATGGTGTTAGGTAAACTGTATATTCACATGCAGAGGATTAAAACTAACTTGGTATTTCTCATTCTGAACTAAAATCAAACCAAAATGCATCAAAGACCTAGATAAAAGACCAAAAGCTGCTGGAAGCCATAAAGCCATAAATAAGCACAGGAAAAGGCAACCGGATCATGAATAGGACCCCAAAACACAGATAATATCAAGATCAACAAGTGAGACTGTGTCAAATTTAAAAGTTTCTGCATAGCAAAGGAAACAATTGTCAGAGTCAAGAGAAAACCTAAGAATGGGAGAAAATTTTCCAACTACTCTGCTGCTAGAATATTAGTATCTAGAATAAATATTCTCTCTCTATATATAATCTAGATTTGTATCTATAATAATGAACACAATAAAATTAGCCTCAATAAAACAAATAACACAATCAACAAACTTGCAAATGAAAGAATATTTCTGAAAAGAAGTAAAAATGATAAGTATATGATAAAATGTTCAACATCTTTCAGACATAAGAGAAATGCGAATCTAAACTACACTGAGGTTCCACCTCACCACTGTCAGGATGGTTATTATCAAGCAATACAAAAAACAGCAAATCCCCACAGGATGAGGTTGATTGCTTGATAAGGGGCCTCCTATGTGGTGGGCTAGAACTGTGAATTTATATAATCACTGTGGAAATCAGTTTGGAAATTTCCCAAAACTTGAAAAAAATATCATTTATTCTAGTTATACCGCTCCTTGGCATATTCCCTAGGGAATTAAACATCATACTACAATGATACATGCATACTCATGTTTATAATGGTTCAATTTATGATAACTAAACTGTGAAAAGAACATACATGGCCATCAACAGAAGAATGGATAAAGAAAATGTGTTCTAAATATGCAATGGAATATTATCCAGTTATAAAGAATAATAAAATCATGTCATTTGCAGAAAAATGGATAGAATTGGAAACCATCACACTGAGAAAAATAAAAGTCTCAGAAAGTTAAATATTTCTTATGTAAGCAGTTGAAAAATAAATGATTAAATAAAAATAAAGGTGAGATGACTGGAAGGTAGGTTGAAGGTAGACTTTGGAGTGAGATCAGGGGAGTGAGAGGAAATTGAGAATGGAAGTAATGGGGAAGAAAACAATGAAAATGTTTTGTGCATGTATTGATACACTAAAATGAATCGTACTGTTCTTTATTATTAATGAGCTCAAATAAAAATGTATTTCCCTCATTGGACATAGGATCCTTAAAAATAAAGCTTTAACTAATGGCATTTATGGTATAGTTATGAGATACATATAATTATAATAAAAAGTTTAAAAGTTTTATTTGGTGGTACTGAGGACAGAACCCAGGGCCTTCATACCGAATATATCTCTACACTGCTTGGTCTCACTACATGGGCGGGGCAGGGCTGGAATTGCAACCCTGCTGTCTCAGTCTCCCAGAGCTGGGATTACAGGCATGTGCTACTGCTACCAGCTAACTATGATAAAGGGTTTTAAAGATACCTGCTCAAAATTTATACACCAGTATTTAGAAAATGAAATAAATAGAGAAATAGTCTATTCATGGCTGGCAAGACTGAACACCAGGGGAATGGAAATCTTTGAAGCATAGAAATCAAAATTTTAACATGTTCTCTTGTGGATGTTTCAACTTAATACAGGAGCCTAGGATTTACTGTACCTGATACCAAGTATTACTGATCATCCATACTTCCTTGGAATTTGATATGTTGTTCTTGGTAGTGACTCAATAAAAGAATTCTTTGTGCTCATCAGTGCAAAAGAACCATACAACATATATATGTTTTATGTGTGTATTTAACCGAGGACACACTATTTTTATGCGTAGAACATGCCTCTAAGCACTGTACTTTGATTCATTCACTGAATCCTCACACCATTCCTGTGGGGTAGCCCTACTGCTGTCCTCGTTTACAGATGCAGAAGTGGAGATGGAGGATAAGATCACACAGCCAACAGGTAGGAGAGTAAGAATTCCAACCCAGACCACTATCCTCACCACCTCACTGCTCTCCCTGTAGAACACAAGTATCATGGAGACGTAGCACTGTGTCAACTAAATGTCAGATTTGAGCCAGGTCGGAGAAAATCCAGGCCACTTGCCAAATAAATGTTTTGCTGCTTCAAAAGCAGCAAGGAGTCTAGATGTCTTTTTGTAAGTTTTATTACAATCCAGTTTTCCCAGGCCCTAATTTTTAACCTCACATGCCTAAGGAACAACACCAAAACCAATTATCTAAAAGAACTATATTTGCCTCTTCATCTGTATTAAAATATGATGTGAACGTTCATTAAATTGAAATGATAAAAAATAACAAGGATAGAGTTATTTTTTCCTTGAGTAATAAATTTGTTTCCGATCTTAGGAAAACCCTGTTTAGATGCTCTGAATCCCATCATCTTGAGCAATCTCCACTGGAGCAAAGGATTATCATAGATAAAACCCTGACCAAAACTCCAGGTCCAAAAGACACACCGTTCTTTAGGACTGCGTTCCAGTACATTCTGTTCTTCATTCAGAAAGTGTGAGAAGCAATCACAATTTCATGTTCTTTTATATGTGGTTCCTCTTCCAATTTCTCAAAGCAATATTATTTTTATCATGAATGACATAATAAGCATTAAATTTGATTGTCAACTCCTGAAATAGTGCCTGGAGTACAGGTGGTAGTAATTTCTGAGTAAATAACATGAAAGTAACAGAGGGAAGAAAAATTAGGCTTTAGGTCTTGATCAAAATACACAAACAAGTAAATACACAGGTATACCTCTATCATACTTATTACTTTTTAAAGATAGCTTTATGATAAAATTAATTGTGATTAATGACATTAGCTTTCAAGTATCAATTTTCTACTTTAGGCAAATGTGACAGAAATGCACATGAAAATATATAAATCTATGATCTTAATGATCAATGGAAGTTCTTTGTGATCCAACATTTTATACTAACATTTTTCTTTGACCAGTAATATTTGAACTCTACCTATTCTTTCACCTTAAAAATGCTATTTCTTTCTTGAAATTAAAGATTAATGAAAAATATGTCAAAATGAGAAAAATGTTAGATGTTCATTGATTTTCACTGACCATAAATATCTTAGCTATTATATATTCAAACCCAATATAAAAGTGTCTTTTGCTTTGGTAAAATATTAACTAAGAATGAGAGATATGTTGAGAGAGTGGAAAAAGTCAAAATGAGAGAAAATATCCATTTTTACTTATCAATAATTTTTTCAAGAATCACCTCTGATCAACACTTGCCCAAACTTTCTATTATTTGTCATGACAGATCTGCTTTCCCTCCTGAAATAAAGTAACAATAGCTCAGATTGTATTTGAACATCATTCTGCTTCTTTCCTAGCCACGCTACTTGGAAGAGGGTGTTCCTACACTGAGTTTGAGAAATAAAGTAACAATAGCTCAGATTGTATTTGAACATCATTCTGCTTCTTTCCTAGCCACGCTACTTGGAAGAGGGTGTTCCTACACTGAGTTTGAGAACTATGGGCCCAAACTGATCACAGGTCAGGCCTCAGTGAATAACAGCAGTAGATCGCAAGTCTACGGTGTGCTCAGACTTGTGCTAGAAGTAGCTCTGATGCTTGGTGGTTACGAGTCTTGATCTTTGGTGCAGGACCTTTTGCAATAAGAGGAGCCAGAATGGGCGTGAAGCTGGCATACAAGCAATGCTGACTCTGAAGTTGCCACCTAGAACATCGTTGGTGTCCTCAGTCAAACCACACACTTATAGACAAGCTTACGTCTTGGCTGTGCACAGTATTCAGTAAACAATCTCGTTTCTTTTAAGCAACTCTGGATTATATAATAACATTTAAATTATTAAACATTGTAATGATATTAACACTATAGATCAGACTAGTGTTTAAGCAGCAGCATGATGGGAGAATTGTAAAATACTTCTAAAGTATTTGGTAAAACAAAATAGCAGAATTCACAAGGGTTCAGAAGATTGCTATATAATTATGCTGGGTTTGTTTTTACTATTAATGCATAACAATGGGTTATTAATGAACACAAATTAATGTGTTTCACTGTGGCAATTCCATATGTGCCTATGTCAAGGTTCGATTGTTCTTACTGAAAAAACTGAAATGGACACAATCATTTGATATAAGTCTGACCACTGTTTTCTGCTTTTTCAAAGTTGCCTGATTTTAAAATATCTTCAAAGTAACTGAACAGAATAAATATTTAATTTTTGTTAATAAAAATCCAAGAAGTTGAATTATGTTAAATGAACCTAAGAACTCCAATAGAGGGGAGCTTGTCCCAGTTTTGGCTCCGAGAGGAAAACTAAAGAAAAGTAATTCAAGTTCACTAAGGACTCACTTTATGCTCTTATTTTGAAAAGTTGTCATGTTGCAGGGCTTGTGGAAAGGAACTTGTCATTCTTGGTTAAGTTCAAATCCTGTTCCAGTTGAAAACTAAATGAGAAAGGATATTAGGTTGAGGGTAGAGAGATTTATTTTTAATAAATCTATACTTTACATGACAAGTCATCTTAATAGAATTTTAATTTGAAGATGCTTGATTTAATCTGTGCATCCATCACATGCTCTCACTTCTCTCCTGTGTGCTTTATCTCTTTTTTCACTGCTGTAACTCCAACGCAGGGATAGGCTGGGGTCTCCCAGCAGAGTTAATAGGTAACCCCTCTGTCCTCCTCCCTTTCAGTGTCCTTTATGTTCTCACTTCTATTCTCCTTATTCCCCTTTCCCTCATCTAACTACTCTCCCTTGCTTCCCTCCATTTCCCTGCTGCCTTTAGTCAAAGGGAGAAGCAGAGATGCTGTCTAGGAGGGATTCTCTCTTCTCTTATCACCACCTTGAGTTCAGCCTCCACTGCCAGAAAGTTTGCATTTACCACTCTTATTTTTCATCTCTCATTATTTCCTAGTTAATATTTTTAGTTATTAGTTCTTTGTTTTCAGTTTATTTTCTTTTTTCAAAGTAGGGGATCTAACGTGGCAGCTCACGTGTGCCAAACAGGTGCTGTACTTTCTCACTGAGCTACACCTCAACCCAGTGTGTAATTGTATTAGTCACCCTTCTCACTGCTGTAATCAGTACATGGCACCCACAAGTTAGAGGGGAAATAGGTTAACCTGTGTCATGGTTTCAGGGAGTTCAGTCCATGGTTACTGGCTCCAAGGCAGAAAAAGGGGGAAGTGTATGGCAGAGCAAAGCTGCTCAGCTTATGGTGTCCAAGAAACAAAGCAAGGGAACAATGCCACAGAGGAAGAGGGGAAGGGACCATCTGTAGACCACGTCCCACTGAGGCTACCCCTCCATGATCTACCCAGGCACACCCAGAAGAGTACTCCACCTATCCCTTAGGGAGATCACAAAGTCAATCAAGCTGACATTTCATCTTAATCATCATATGAATATTTGTGTTGTTAGGCTTATGTCTAGATGTCCCCACAAAGCTAATCCGGTCATAAGCAGGGTTTTCACAGGTGGATAGATATACGCTGTGTGATGATAGGATTAAGGGTTGCCCATTTATATAAAGTACAAAAACAGGCGACATCTGGGTGGAATATAAGAGAAGGCTTGCTTCTGCTGTCCTGGGGCTTCTGCTGTTGTGCCTGGCTACTTTGCTGCCTTCTGTATGCCCGGCCAGGCTATATACTGTTTCTCCTCTGCAGTGCCCCTTTGCTGTGCCACCCTGCCTTGAAGCCAGCTGACTAGACTGAAACCTCTACAAACTGTGAACTAAAACAAACCTTTCCTTGTTTTAATTTCAGTGTTAGGTATTGTCTGTCAGCAGTGAAATAATTATCTAAGACATGCACATACAGAAAACCACTAGCACTGACTTAACTGAGAGAGCTTTGGATTTTGTCCTTTCCCTCTGATGACTGGTCATTATGTACTATTTTTCAGCATTCCTTTTCAATTCTGTTTCAAATCTATTTGACCTTTTTAAGTCTTCTGTCCCTTGGTAATGTTCTCATTCTGTTCACTTAAACTTCATGAGTTTTATATACTACACCCAGTAATTCCAGTGACTGAATCTGACTTGGTCTGATTCGCTTTCCATTGCTTCTGCTGGTGCTCATCCACCAGGCTTTGTTGGCTCTTGTGTGTAAGTTCTTGTGCTCTAGAGTTTTATCCACCGAAATCCTTTGGGGCCAGTGTTGAAGTTGCATTCCTTCAGAGAGGATCTGGGTTTAATCCTACCAATCTCTTGCAAGCAGTAGGGCTTTGAAGTAAACATACAGCTTGATGGTTTGGGAACCACACAGAGACAGTAAGATCACCATCAATCCCGTGAGGTCAGGCTCTCATGAAAGACTCCCAGCAAAGATGTTTTTATTCTTCGCAACAAAAACCAAGGTCAAGACGGAAAGTCTTCTTGCTGTCCCTCCAGAGTTGCAAGCTTATTTCTGATTTCTGTTCACTGACAATGTATTTTGTGTGGTCCCAGCTTTATAAAGGATTAACTATTTGATTCCCACCATGGACAGGCTTTAAATTATAGTTCCCCTGTGACTCGAAAGCGATCAAAATGACAACTTAAAATTACTAGGTCTGATCACGTCACCCTTTAGTCAGAGCCACGTTAACTAATCACTTACCTCCTAGCATTCTCATTTTACTTCGCAGTTGTTTTATTTTAAAAACAAACTTTTTATCCAAAAAAATTAAAGAGAGATGCAAATATCCCAAATTTATTTATTTATTTATTTATTTGATTACTGTTTTATTACGTATTATTTATTTATGAATTTTTGGGAAATTTGTCACAAATGAAAAGTATCCATGTAACCAGTGTTTGATCTAGAAAAAGAACATGACTAGGACCCCATATCCGCCTTCAGTCTCCTTTGCAGCCAGTGAGATTATCTTCTGTCTTCTATCAATAGGTTAGAAACTAATTGAAGACATCACCTGTTTTTGTACTTTATATAAATGGAAAGGATCCTCACCTTTGCTTCATTTTTATCTGTGAACCTTCTAATTTTTTGTCAGCTCAGTGATGCATTTAAAATGATAGAGTTTTCTTATACTTATCTAGCACTTTTGGTTGTTTTCAGCACAAAGGCATTTAAGAAATCTAATCTTTTACTGGTGGGTAAATGATTTTTTTCATTGTCAGTGTCACTGGACTCTTTCGTCCTCTTCTTGCTCTCTGATATAATTTTTTTTTTCTTGAAAACTCTTCTCTGATTTCTGTCATGTTTCACTCCTAGTTTTTCTCTTCTCTGGATGTTTGTTTGTTTGCTTGCAGCATTGGGAACCTAACTCAAGGTGCACTGAACCACAGCCCCAGTCCCCACCCCACCACTGTTTTTGACGACTGGGTCTTGCTAAATTGTCCAGCCTGGTTCCAAATTTGTGATTCTCCTACTTTGGCCTCATGAGTAGTACTAGCATGTACTGCCATGTCCAGCCTGACTCGTACTGAATTATTCTTCAGTATAATTATTTCAGTGAACAATGTTCTTTCACTCTTTTTTTGTAAAGCCCCTGAAAACAGAACCTCTACCTTAATATGTGTGTGTATGTATGTATGTATATGTATATGGATTCTCATATGGATTCTTTCAATCAATATTCCCTGAACACCTTCTATGTTCCTGCTCAGCTCAGGGACTGAACACAAAACTTGCCAAGGTCCCTACTTGTCTTGGAGTTAAAATTTGTTGATAAGTGTTCAAAAAAGTGTTAACCCAACAAGTAAGTGATCCAGCAAAGAGTGGAGGAAGACAAGAGACAGACTGCTGGCCACAAAAAAGTGAAAGTCTCCTTTAAAGGATCAGTGATGGCAAGGGTCTTGAGGGAGTTAAATTTAGCTGCCCATCAAGAGTGTTCTAGAATCTAATTTAGGTTGAGAGTATCAGGGAGTGGTTGAGTGAGGGATGGCTTCCCCGGCGCGGAGATGAGATGGAGATGAGAAGTCAAATAGACCTACTGCCACTCGCACTGTTCTTCAGTTTCCTACAGGAGTTTATCGTGGCTTTGCTGTGTGTACAGCCCCATCATGAGGAGAGGATGACAATGACTCGGAGGAGTGCATGTCATCAACTTTCTCCAGGCTCCTCCTCTCAGGACAGACACCTGCTCTCTGTCTGTCTTTGTTCTTACCTCTTCAGACATCCCACTTTGCTCTCTAATTATGCCTGTCTTCTCGGTCTTTATTTCCCTCAAGTTCCTCTGGGGTTCCTGTCTTCCTTCTGTTTTATTACCTATATTTCTTCTGTTTTCCTCTCTCATCAGTCCTGTGCTTTTCTGTGTCCTAGTCAGCTCCTTAACTGTTGGTGTTGAAAGTTCAATTCTTGACATTTTTACTTTTTACATTCTTGTTGACTACCCAAGCTCCAGGGAGTGTCAAATTTATGTTTACTTCACCAACCTTTCTTCCTCCTCTAGTCAAATACTTTATCAGTCATGACTAAGCGTTGAATTTATTGGTCAGATTCTGGGGTTCTGTGTGTCAGAAGAGCTCACAGAACAGGAGCCATCTTAGCAACAATACTAGGTAGGTGGCCTTTTTCCTGGTGCCAATATTTCATCATTTGCATTCCTATTTCTTCCAATCACCACATAGAATTTGAAAAATAAATATTTTTAAAGTGCTTTACTTAGACTAGAGACATAGCTTAATTATAGGGCACTTGTGTGTGAGGCCATGATTCAATGCCATGTACCACAATAACATATAAGATTAATTTAGCAAAAGCATTTTGCTTAAATCAAAAACTCATAAAATTTAACTCTTACATTATTTTTCTTTCGATCCATTATGCTTTAACTGCAAAATGAACATTTAAAGGAATATTATAGTTATTAAAGTTATTTTGTTGATATTTGTAGTAGGTATTGAAGCATGAAACTTATTAATGTAAAGTATAAGCTTTTGCTAAGTGAATAATTTTAAAATTAGTACCATAAATATAAATTGGAGAGAATAAAAAAGTGGAAATTAAGTTCTAACAATACAAAATGGACTTCCTCTTCAGAATATGCACTAAACTGCTTTATAGCTGATAAATTTCAAAAAATTAGTCATTCCTAAAATACTGGGCAGATAAAATGGAAGTCTGTAAATGTAAACTCTACACACATCCTCAAAAGCTTTTTTTTGTTTTTTTGTTTTTTTTAGGTTTTTTGAGACAGGATCTCGCTTTTGTGGTTCAGGCTGGCCCTGAGCTCAGCCTCAAATTCACATCACAATCCTCCTGCCTCTGCCTCCCGAGTGCTGGGATCACAGGCGTGAGCCACCACGCCCAGTACTGTGGTATGTGGTACTGGTTGCTGCTGGGCGTGAGTCTCCACACCCAGTATTGTTATGTGGTTACCGGGGAATCGAACCCAGGCCCTTGCGCCTACAAGGCAGGCGCCGGAACCACTGAACTGACTCCCCCGGCCCTCTCAAAAGCTTTTGAGGTAACCTTCGGAAATAGGACAGTGAAGGAAGTCTCGAAATAAATTGAATTTGGCTGTTTTGACATTTGGCTACTCACTCCTTGGCAAACTGACTGATATTAAAAGATAAGAGGAAGAGCATTCCAATTTTAGTTTATTTGACCAGGCAGCAATTCATACATCACAGAGTATCAAACCATAACCAGTTTGGGCTTTACCAAGAAGGTACGGAAATAAACTTTTATAAGGTATTGGTAGAAGCAAGACAATGAAGCCAAGTGATTTGTTACAGTGGAAAGCTTCTGGTTAGAGGTTAGTGGTGGTTTCTGATGAGGTAGGGTACTCTGAGCTGGGTTTTAGTCTGTTCACGTAGAACCCAAAATCCATGAAAAATGAATTTGCTCCTAGTTGATTTTCTTAAATATCTGGAACAGGAAGACAGAGGAAAACCATGCTTCATCTTTCCTAAAACACTTTGGATTTAGAATTAGGTGAGATTGAGAACTGGCCAGAGAGGGTTTGCTATGGTCCCTTGTCTAGATGGGGCCAAAAGAGAGGCTAGACCAGGACTGTGGGGGGCTGATCTCAGCCTGAGAGTCAGTGCAAAGCTCTGTCAGCTGGTAGCCTCCAGTCA